>JAIPRM010001707.1:0-22389 GCA_025469315.1 Stegophylla sp. TES_Ste_2020
ACTTCATACCATAAAATGTTGAACTTGGGAATTTTCATTGTTGAGTTTATTATTCGAATAATGATATTATTAGGATAATGATTATACAATGAGTCCTGACACATGATTTTGAAAATAATCCGTTAACCATGTTTATGTTGTCAACATGTATAAATTACTTTAATTTGGTATGTAGTCATAAGATCAAAGTACCAAACCAGACTAAATGATGGACACTGGGCGTTATTTGAGTTATGACGACTAAAAAATGTGATTTAAAACTATTAAATTTAAGTTTAGTTATGACTAAAAAGTAAATAATTATTTATCACAACTGTCAACACATACACAGCTGTTACTTTTTTGATTTTTGTTTACAATATTCATTACTTAATAATTTTTAAAAAGTTTAGAAAAGCCAGGGGAGGGACATGTCCCCCTGCCCCCCCCTTATGGACACCCATGATGTCTCATATACTTATGAAGGGCTTTTTGAAAAATAAGTAGGGGTATTATAAAATATTTAAAAATGTTCTTCCCTAATTCAAGCACTGCTTACCTCTCGAAAATACTGAGCATATGAGGTTAAATTTTTAAAATTTCTATCAATGATATTTATATTATTAGACAACGCGACGTAGTGATTTACAAAGCATGAACGGATGAAAGCAACACGGAACACCAAAACACTAATATATATTTTTAAAATAAATATTATTATTTTTAATATTAAATAATTTAATAAACTATATTTAATCAAAATAAATTTTCTCCTTCTCTTTAGCATTATTAGAGATGTATGTGACCTAGGATTTATTTTAACGTGATTTTTGCACACATTTGGTGTAATTCTAAATTGAAAATGTGCATTTGTAACTAAAAGTTTTTTATATTTTGTATTATCAGAGTAGTCTATTATAGTATATTCTATGATTATAATATGAATTGAAATTTTTTTTTTTTTTTTATTATCGATAAATATGATATTAACAAATAACAGTGTGAACCAATAGTTATAATATGAAATATCTAGTGATGGCAACAATCGTAATATTTTAAAATTTTATTTCGTTAAATGTCATAGATTAGATAATATGAAAAAAATATTGTAGTATAGGTGAGAACTATAATTTTACACAAAGAAGCTTACTTACAATAAACAAAAAAAAATTAGCTGTAAAAATGTACAAAATTGACATAATATTTATAAAAACAATATAAAATGCATTTAAAGTTGAAAAATTCTTTCAAAACACGGATCAAATTTTTGTAGATTGAATGACATTATATATTTATGTAACTATCACTTATTAAAAAAAATAATCAAAATCCTATCTTTAATCATTATTTTTACTCACACTTAAACATGCCACCATTAATAACATTGCATCTATGATCATCCATACTTAAATATAATTAATAATGAGTAATTATGAGTCTTGCCTAGATAGTTGTCGATATCAAATGAAAATATATAATATATACAGTATACATAATATGAACTGTACCCATTCAATTTTAAGATAAAAAATACTAAGTACATATGACGGCTTCTCTTATCGATAAATCATACGAATATCAAAAAAAAATGATATCTATTTCTATTTTTAAAATATTAAAAACCTAATATTATATATAATGCATGTTTCATACTTGAACAAAACTAAAATTTAGGCATTACTAAATATAAAATAATAATAAGTGGTTTGTTAAAAAAATATTTTTCAAATATTTTATATCAAAAAATTGTGTTGATTATTTTATTTTATTTTTTTAAATTTAACTCTCTGCAGAACCTTGTTGGTAATTTCTTAAATTATTTAAAGCGGCCCCTTTTCATAATATTAAAGCAGCTCATCAGGAAATCTCCCGATCAATCAGTCCACCCCTGATAATAGGTATTTAAAATAATCATAATTATTCACAGAAATTGTGATAAATACAATGTATTACCCAACTGAATGTTCAAAACGATTGATGCTTGCACAAGGGTAGACTAGATAAGTAGAACCAAGCTGTTTGATGTTACGTAACCTTTGAAATTCTGGAGTATCTATGATGGTTACACATAATGGATGAAGCATAATGTGTCCATGTATGTTGTCGTTGAACACTTTGCAGGAATCCCTAAACACAATTGTCGACATGGTAACAACTGTAAGTATACTCTAACTGAACAATATTCGTCTTAAACCTGAAACTTAAACATTTAGATTTGGGTGAGAAAAATATAATTTTGAAGAACTGACCTTTCTTGGTCGATCAATGATCATAGAAACCAATGAAGCATGCATAATATTACAAAATCATTTCTATTTTGTAGTACAAAAAGGGGAGAAGATTGATAAGAGCAGGTATTTCAAATTTGGAGGACAAATTTGTGTTGTGATAAAAAGTGGACTATCAAATAAAAAATAAAAACAAAAAGATGGGAATATTCATGGACTAAAAAATCAGTGTTGAGACTTTATTCAAGTGATAATTACGACTTATGATATAATATCTATTATTCTATGATAATAAACATCTTAAATCGTGGTGGTAACGACACGTCTAATTGTTCTACGGTAATAATAGCTGCATCTGCAAGTTGGTGTATAATGACGCGATAATTTTACTATTTGAATTTTTTTTTGGCGAAATTGCATTAATATAAATTATACTGACCTAATGTAGTGTCCTAATATTACTCATCAAAATGTCATATAAATGATTTGTACCAGATTGCAAAACTGGTAATGTTTCCCATTGTAAAAAAGGTGACGAAAAAATATAATCATTTAAGCATCATGTGGTAAAGTTTTTTAAAATTTGAATTGTTTGCTTATGAGTTATGGTATATTTTATTCTACAGTCTTATTCACACATTACATTTGTTTTAAGTACTATATATTCAATATTATATCTAGATCACAAGGTTTAATTTAATTGAAAAAGATGTTTATTTAATAAATTTAACATTTAAAAAAAGTGTTTACAGAGAAGAAAAAAAAATAAATAAAAAAAAAAACCGGACATACTTCGCACGACGGGTGGTATTCTCTTGACGGGCGTATTAAATTTTAAAGAAACGATAAATAATTTCTTCAGTAAAACGATTCTGAACCAATTATAAACAAAAACAAAAAATAAACATCATTGTAAAAAGGAAGGAAGTTAATAATATAAATATAAAATAATAGGTTAGATACTGTTATTTAATAGTGTAAACATATACATATACAATATACATGTATACATATACATATAATAGTGTATACCACGATTTAAGATATATCTTAAATATATATCTAATATATATCTAGTCCGTGTAATATGTGACAACTGATAAGGCATTGTGGTTCTTAGAAATGTATTTGGGCGGCAGTTCAAAGGCCACACCGTAATTAACGACTTGAATCGTATTACATTTAGCGTCAAAAAATACGTACGATAAGATAAGCGAATAACAAATACCTATATATCGTACTTTCTTCGAGTTTTTTCAGTCTTACCCTTGTAAAATGTTTAATTCTTTGTCCGTAAGAAATTTTATTGCACCAAAATATTCGCAATGAAATTTTCTATCTAGCCACCAAATTTCAAAACAATCGGTTAAGCCAATTTTCTTATATGTACGTTTAAGTGCGTAATTTTAAGTAAAACTAACGAATTCAGTCTTATTTTTTATATTATTAAATTATCAGAATATCTGATCCGAGAAACAAAAAAATATCCGAGGTGCGAAGTATGTCCGGCTTTCTTGTCTAATAAATAACGGACAAAGAATTAAATGAGAAAAAAAAGTGTTAGAAAAATGCCAAAAATTTTTTTTCACATTTTCAAAATTTTCTTACACCAAATTGTTTCTCATATTATTGTCTATCTATGTTTAAATTTTCATTTAGTTCGGATCAAAAAATGATGGTTTCCAAGTCACTTTTGTCAAATTTTGGGTAGTTTTTTCTCAAAAAAAAAAAAATTGAAGAATTGAGAAATTCAAAAAATGACCTCTCTAAAGTACCAACTAGAGGCAAATCCGGTTTCAAAAAGTTGTTGATCGAAACTTTTGGACAAGTATATCTATACAAAAAAGTGATTACAGAAAAAAAAAAATAAAAAAAATATGTATTTTCGAGATTTTTTCATGACAATTAGACATATTATATGTCAGTAAAATAATACTAAATTCTTATTAAAGTCTTAATATAAAAAAGTGTGTACTTCGCTCGTCAGGGTGTTCTTAGTTCTTCGTACGTCGGGTGGGATACTCTTGACGAGTGTATTGAATTTTAAAGAAACGATATATCATTTCTTCAATAAAACGATTCTGAACGGAGCTTCAATAAATACATAATAATAATTATCAGTTTTTAAGAATTGAACATAAATGGTGAACTATCAATTATTTTGTTACATACAACATTTAAGAAAAACGAAAATTAATTTTCATTTATTCTCATACATCTAAGGAGTACTTCATACATTTTTTTCAAATTACTATAAAATATAAGCATCATAATAAAATAAAATAAAGCAGCTATAATTTTCGTAAATCAACATTTATGCCCCGTAACATAATTTTTATTAATGTTTAACATGACGCATCAAGCCAGTCGGTTAAAAAAAATGCAAAATATTCGGATTAACAGGTCTAATTCGAACCTAGCACTGCTGCATGGAAGGGTTATCGTCTTTCCAATGAGCCACTCTAACATCGTTGAAAGTTGGGTTGAAATAGTAGGTAGGTATTTAGTATAATAAACGAAATATTGAATTTTCAAAATAGAATAAAATAATTAGAATACTATTGATGCCCGTGGATTTTAATTCACACCATCGTTTTCAGCGTTGAATAATACATAAGATGGCGATAAAACATTAATAACCTTTTGAGTTTTTATAAACTAGGATTATCTCGTAATGTATTTTGTGGTACTTCCTCCAATTTTTTTTTTTTCAATCAAACCCTTTTAATTTGTTTAATTTGTTGTTCACTCAAAATTGTATTACACCAAAATATTCGCAATGAAATTTTCTATCCAGGCACCAAGTTTGAAAAAAATCAGTCCGGCCAATTTTCTCATAAGTATGTTAAATTGTGTAATTTAGGTGAAATTAACGAATTTCGTTGAAATTCTAACTTCAAACTGTTATAAAGAAAAAAGTTGACTTACGATTTTCGAGATTTTTTCGGTCAAGTAGATATATATGTCAGTGAGATCATATTAAATTTTCAAGTCTTAATATCAAAAATTTTATTATATAAAAACTAACAAAAAATGAGAGATTTCTGAAATTTTTAATATGATATACGATATACTTAACTCATAATTAATTAAATCTTTTTGAAATTTTTATGAAATGTTTTCGTGACAATTTTTAGTAGTTGGTGAATATTTCAAGTCCTTAGCTGCATTATTTTTGAAGTTATGTTAAAAAGAAATTTATAATTTAATGGAAATTCTGGTAATTGCATATTTTGACGTTTTTTTTGTCAATTTTACGACAAATTTTCCGTGTTTTTGGAAAAAGCTTTGAGAAATTGGAAAAATAACCTCTTTAAAGTACCATCTGGGTGTGATTCCCGGTTCTATAGAGATACTGATCGAAACTTTTGGACAAGTATTTCTATATGAAAAAATGTGTTTTAGTAAGAGGAAAAAAAATAATAAACATCATAGTAAAATCATAAGCTTCTTCGCTTCGCTCAGAATCTAAAATGATGGTTTCCAAATATTTTTGGTCAAATTTTGGATATTCTCTCCCCCTCCCCAAAAAGACTGAGAAATTTAGAAGATTAAAAAATGACCTCTAAAATACAATCTGAAGGCAAATTTGGTTTTATAAAGTTGCTGATTGAGACTTATGGATAAGTATTTCCATACAAAAAAGTATTTACAGTAAAAAAAACATCTTTGTAAAAACACCAACTTCATTTCGTTCAGAATTTAAAATGAAAATAAATTAAACATCATTGTAAAAACTAGCTTCTTAGCACTAATCAGAATACTAAAAATTAGAATAAATTGTAAACCTAACAATTGTCGATATCTGAGCTCTAAAAATTTGTCACAATACAATGGGAAGCTGTATCATTATATCATTGCTGTAATTATTTATTTTACTGTAGTTATTACCTGTACAACATTTTTTATTTGAGTTTATAGTAAAGCTTTTAATTTAACAAAATTTTGCATAATAATGAAATTAGGTACAATGTACATAACTTAATAATATTGACATAGAAATATTTGATACTAAATGTTTAAGTGTCTAATTTTTTAAAACTCTGTGATTCTAAAATTTTGTAAATTTAATATTATAATTAATAAATTTAAATAATGTTGAAATGTATTTAAGTAAATTTTAACTATGATTTTTTAAAGTCATTTCATAATTATAACAGTAAAATTTTAATTTTATCTTTGTAACCTCTAAGTTTTTTGTACTCAAATGTTGTAGATCTAAAATTTGGAGTAATCAATGGGTATATCTTTTTTTCATAAAATCAATATTAGTCATTAATTTACGAAATTTCAACATTTTTTAGCTACATGTTAAAAGCAATATTTGATCCTTTTTAAGCTTATTAAAGAAACACTTTAAGTATGTACAACCAAATAAAAATTGTATAAAGTGGCTTATGCTCAACATGTTTTCATACAAAGACAATTAACATATTATAATATTATACTATCAGTAATGATGCATAAGAAAAATTGTTTACATCAGTTTTTCCAAAAAAATGGGCTGTTTGGAAAAAAAAAAATTTATTAAGTGTATCTATAAATTTAATTTTTTGTTTCATAAGAAAAGTTATATAGGTATATTTACCTATATTTTATATAAATAAATATTTAAATTATTTCATAATTTTATTGTTGAACAACACTTTCAAATGTAAAATAAATAAAAGATAATTTTGTATGGGAAGGAAATAACATGAGTACATAAAGAAATTATTCTATCTGGGGCACATAGCATGTCTTCCACCATCAACTAACAGTGAATCACCGGTTGTAAAACTAGCATCGTTACTAGCTAAAAATGCAATTGCTTTGGCCACTTCTTCACTTGTGCCTGGTCTTCCTAAAGCATGTGTGAATTTAGTTCTTTCTAAGAATGTTACATAGTCTTCTTCACTCATTCCTTGTCTGGTCAGAAGATTTGTGGTAATAACTCCTGGGTTAACACTGTTTACTCGAACACCTTTTGGTGCTAATTCCAGTGCCACACATTTGGTAAACTGGTCTACCGCAGCTTTAGACATGCAGTATGCCAGTACATTAGGAAATGATCGTGTTCCATTAACGCTTGATATATTAACTATGTTGCCCTTAGTCTTAATCAAATGTGGGACAGCTAGCATAGTTAAATGATAAATGGATCTTACATTGGCATTCATTACTCGATCAAATTGATCAAGGGATGTGGATTCAATAGATCCACTTTCTAAAATGCCAGCATTATTCACTAAAACATCTAACTGATTGTAATGCGAGATAGTAGAATCTAAAATGCGTTTAGTATCATCTTCATTTGTTAAGTCGCCAGTAATCACAAGTGGTTTTAGAGAACAGCTTTTTTCACATTGATCAGCAACATTTTGTAGATTACCGAGATTGCGTCCAGTAAGTGCTAGTTTTGCACCCAATTTGGAAAAGTGTAGTGCAGTTGCTGCACCTATTCCTGAACTGGCTCCGGTTATCAATACTATTTTTCTGTGAAAACTCATTTTAATAAAAGTAATTATAGCAAAAACTAAAACAAAAATGAAAAATTTAACATTCACTACTTGTTATTTGAAACGAAAATATTTTTTTAATCAAGTGTCTAAATGCTAAACGTACAAAGAACTTTACAAATACAATTCACATTCTCTGTGTTATCTATAGTATTTAGTGATGACTGATAAAACATAATAAATTGTTGTTTTGTTCCACAGAGTACATAATAAATAATAATCATAAATCATAATATACCCTGTGGTTTGTAAGTAATTACTATTTACTGTCATCACTTGTTAGTAAAGTGAGTTTGTGACAAGTAACAAGACATCTTCTTTAGTTGATATTAAATTTGTATTACGTAAAGTTATTTATTCTATTCTAAACATGGCACTGCCCCAAACTCAAATGCCTCCCAGGGAGTTTTTATGGGATATGTTTCAGAAGTAAGACATTAATTTAATTAATAGGTTTATAAATTTATTATATGTGTACAAATGTGTGATTGATATAGATTAGATAAAGATAGGAGTGGTTCTATTACAGCTAATGAATTACAGACAGCTTTATCAAATGGAACCTGGACACCTTTTAACCCAGAGACTGTTCGATTGATGATGAGTAAGTTATTAAGGGCTCAAATCATTCTTTAAACAAATCTTTGACTTAATCATTAATACTGATATTATGCCCTTGAACAAAACTTACAATTACTTCATTATTATTTTTAGGTATGTTTGACAAATCAAATACAGGAACAATATCATTTGAAGATTTTGGTGCATTATGGAAGTATATTACAGATTGGCAAAATTGCTTTCGTTCCTTTGATAGGGATAACTCAGGAAACATAGATGGAAATGAACTTCGAGCTGCATTGCAAACATTTGGTTACAATTTAACTGATGCTACTGTTACTACTATGTTACAAAAATTTGATAGACTTGGTAAAGGGACTGTACTCTTTGATGATTTCATACAATGCTGCATAATGCTCAATGTAAGTAAAATATTTTTTTGCTTACTTTGAATATAAAATTTATTTAAAATAGGTAGTAATAACATTCAATTTATAAAATTACAATGTACTTTATGTATATATTGTATAGATTTTGTAGAAATATATTTAGGAATTTGATGTTTTATTTGCTTTAACACTCATTTTTCCCAAAAATAATTATTACTTATCTTTAGATAATTTAAGTCTTATCATGTCTAGCAGTGGTAAATAAAATATTTGTGTACATTTCACCAAATTCCCTTTCATCAGCTTAATTTTATTATTTAACAGGTATGTAATATATTTCTTAGTGTCAATTATCATTTGTAGATAGTTTATTTTTATCCTTAAAAACATTTATTTTTCTTGTTTCATTCTCCAATAATATAGTTCTTTTAACTTTTTCAAATATGCTTTAAGATAAACTTCATGTGTCTAAACTTTTCTAAACTAGTGTTCGGAACGTTCACTTAAAAATTCAACTCGTTCACATTCACGTTCAAGCATAGAAAAGGAACTCGTTCACATTCACTTATTTTAAAATGAACAGGTTCACATTCTTTGGAAAAATAAACTTGTTCATTTAATTTTTTTTATATTTTTGATTTGCCTACCTTCAGTTTGTATAAAAGGGGGCCTCCATAAAATATATTAGGTATTTTTTAATTTATGTATAAAATCTATAAACATACAACTTAACACATAAAACAAATAGTTTAGATCAGATTTGTCTCTAATTTGTACTTAAGAGAGGTAATTTTAATATTTCTCAATTTAAATTTTTTTTTTGGATTAACTACCCAAAATTTGACAAAATATAATAAATTGGAATAGACATTAGTCGACTTACTACATATTGTTCTCGGTATTATCTATTTATTTTTTTCATATAAAACTACTTAAAAAAATAATAAAAAATATGCTACATTTAATTATTTGAAACTCAGCAGTCAACAATTTTTGTTGTATATATTAATTATGATGAAAAAAAAATTGGAGCCTGGACCCGAGGAGCGTTTTTGGCCCAGGCAGCAAATGTCTATTTTTTCCTGTTAAATTTGCCACTGGTCACTAAGGTCTCCTTATTGTAACATTATCCAAATATTAATAATAACTTCAATGCTTATTGTTAAAATTTTATACTAAGTTCACATCAGTCAATATCATCAAAACTATTATAAAAGTGATCATTGACTCCAATATATTAAATTTTGTGTATGTTATCATGACTATGATATTACATTAACTCACTAGTTTAAAAATACACTAACTAAATAATAATATTAAAATTATGTAATTATAATTACATTAGCCAAATTGGATGACTAATCAACATTACCTACATTGTTACTGGTTATAATGCAGGAAAATAATTAAAATAAATAAATACCCATGTAATATTATAATATTAATTGTAATTTTTACATTTTTTAAATGTCTGGAATTTTTGACTGGAAAGGAAATTCTTCATTTTCTATTGGTGTAAACATTTTATTTGTACATTTATATTATCACACTTTATAATGTATTATTTTATCAATTAATAATATATATTTTTAATTGCTATAAATTCATAATTTGGTTAATGTTTATCAATAAAATGAAACATTAGTTATATTTTATTTTTTCAGAACCTTACGACAGCATTTCGCCAATTTGATACAGATCAAGATGGAATAGTTACATTACATTATGAGCAATTTGTTGGATTGGTGTTTAGTATCAAAGGCTGATCATTCTACTATTTTCATTTTATACATTATGGTGTCGTTTATGTATATTTTTCATAATACATTTTTACTGGTTTAATACATGCATTTTTATAAATTAAGGAAATTTATTGTATTCTGCGTTTTACCCTTTTTTTAAACAAATATATACTAGATATTGTGATACTATTTATCATTGATTAATCAATGTATTTATGAATTAATGTAATATATAAATAATAAAAAATAAATACATGTATACTTTGATTTATTTAAAAGAAAAATTAACACTATAGATGAATCATCAAATGTTATAGATCAAAAAAATTCTTGTAAATAAGCATAATTTAATTGTATAAGTTTTAAGCCTAAAATAATACAAAACATAAAAATAAATTTTTTTACATGATCTATGTTGCGATTCCACTTAATCTTTTAATATCAGCAATCAATTTTGTAGAAGCTACTTTATAATCAATTGGTTTTATACTGACTATAGATACTTTCAATCTTGTTTCATTATTGTATGTTTCCATTTTTGCTCTAGCTCTAAACTCGAATAGTTTAAACATCTGTCTTTGAAAAACATCACTATATTCTTCTTTGGCCTCTTCTAAAAGCCTTCCCAAATCTGAACTTGTTGTTCCTAAAAGACTTTCAGCAGCGTCTTGGAACATAGTTACCCACTGATTCCCAGTAAAATCACTTAACTGTGCTTGAAGCATTAATCTATACTTAAAATTTTCTGTTTCATCATTACATTTTTCACAACGATATGTTCCATCATTCCGATCAATAACTTTTTTCTGACAATCTGGTTTTGGACATGCTTTATAGAGAGCGGACTCGGATTTCACAAAAATCAAATGTGAATACATACAGTAGTAATCAGCTTTATCTCCACTTCCAAGTTGAGCCAGCTGTGCTCCTTTAATTGTATGAAATTGAGTATTAGCACCAATTTCAGAACGAGCAGAAATGCTATTAAATTCTGTGTTTGGAGGAAGTGAATCGTACCAGCCCCTTAACCGATGAGCTTCTTCTATGTCAGGATTTATTTGCATTACAGTTGAATTAAGAAGTGATAATGACTTGCTACCCATGAATTCTCGGATTCGGCTTCCTTTTATAGCAACCACAGGTTGCAATGATCCATCAAACTCTTCTGCCTGGGTATCCCACAATGTCATAGTCAATGAGCTCAAAGACTGATCAACTAAAGTCACATCCCTTTTTTTCAATTCCTTTTTTGTCGTTTTTGATACTAAATTAACTAAATCTCCATTAGTTTGACAGACTCCAATAACATCTAAAATACTATCAACTTCACAATTTTTTACTTGACTTAGTGGTACAAAATTAAATTTCAAAGCAGGCATTTGTGAATCATCAAAATCATGGCATGGAGTTATTTGGGAATCTCCTGAAAGTGTAAGTTCATAATCATTATTAAGATTGGAAAATTTTTTATTTGCTGTTTTAATAACGCCTCGAGTGATAAAGTATACTTTGTTCACTTCAATCATATCGAAGAACTTGTCGCACTCAGTGTTAAAGGCTGTAGCACGTATTTCACCACTTTCATCTATTAAATCCATGCTAAACAGTTTACCATCGCCTCTTTGATTGCTCCAAGTACGCACTGGAGCTTTGTATACAACTCTAGCTCTAATAGTCCATTTGTTTTGATACGGGCTTAATGAATTAATCGGATGAATATTGTCAAAATCTCTTTGGAGGGTATTCGTTACATTGGATTGATCTGTAAAGGGTCTCGTAGATGAATTAGATGTAGAATTAACAGTCACAGAATTACCATTTCCAACTAATTGACCTGAATTATCAACAATTGGTTTAGGATCACCAATTTTTGAACCCACAACTTCACCAGATTTCAAAACAACCAAATCTATAAGAATCATAACTTGTTTATTTCCTCCTTTGGATCGATCTGCTAAATTACTAATTATATGACGTTTTATTTTCAAAATAGCAAATTCGGTTAGTTCTCCAGAAGAAACCATATCATTCAACTGAGTTGCCAACATAGCAAAAGAATTTAAATTATGACCATCAGAAATCAGTAAACGATATCTTTCATTAGCTCCTGCAGCAGCAATCTTTCTAACCCCAAGAACTTGCATAACTGGATCTTTAACCTCTTCATTATTCATAATAGACTTCAATGCGCCCTTTGTTAACATACTTTCAAATTCCATTTTATGTTTTCAATTTTCCTAAAAGACAAAGAAAAATAATAGTTAATTATAAATAATCATAATTTATTAATAACATTAACTGTTTAAAAGTAATACACATAATTTTAATAGATTATACAGAAGGACTATAAAAGGTGCAGTAACAAAACTTAAAAGGATGTCACACTAACCATTTTTAAGGAGTAATGTATGGAAAGTTTTTTGAAAAATGTAATTATTAAATACAATTTAAGAGTAATCAAAAAATAGTCCAATATACAGGGTGTCCAGTATGATTTAACAAATTCAATAATTTTTGTTCTATTAATAATTTTTATTTTTTTTAGTTTTAGAAAAAATTCACAATAGCTATATTGTAAACCTGACTTTTAGAAAAATATTGGTGCTTAAATTTCTAATATATGTTAATGCGTTCATTTTTTCCTAAGTTTGAGAATAATTTAATAATATTGTCAAATATATCATAAAATTGGTGATATTATGACATATTTAAATCTTAAGGAAACCAAAAGTATTCATAGAAAAATTACAAAAATTTTACTTTACATAAAGAGGAAACTGATCTGTGTGATAGTGTGCCAGCAAGGCTAAGCAACAAATATGTTGACACAAACCCAGCAGTGTAAGAATTACGCTTAGGTCTTGATTGGCCGGCCAGCAGTAGTTGTATAGACATAATGTTGTGTGCAAAATTTCATTTAATAGTATAAATAATAGTAGTGTAATAGTTTAGTATAAATATAGTGTTGTTTTCGAACCTTATTGAATATCATTTTACAGAACTTCTAGATTTCATTCAATTATAAAATATATATATCAATAAATTAGCTTTTGGGAATAGATTTTGTTCTTGCATTGTGAGTACCTACTGTCCATTAATTTAATAATTCTGATCAAAGTGCCATATTCTGATACAATTACAACAACTGTTTTCTAAGATCATATTTTACATTCTACAGTCACGATTCATTTCTTTTTGAACAGCTTAAAGAAAACCATATTTATATTTTGATATTTTATCTTACCATTAAATCTGTGCATTTAATGAATTCCAATGGTCTTTTGTAACATTGTAAAAAAATTTTAAGTTGAATTTGTTTGGTACTAGGTACTACCCGGTACTACTTGTACTCTATACGAAATCTAATTTCACACAATATTGCATATTTTGAGGTTTATAGCTTAGGTAGATATAGGTAAATGTTTATATTGATTTTTAGATTCTGAGCGAAGTAAAGAAGCTAGTTTTTTTACAATGATGTTTATTTTTTTTTCTGTGTACAACTTTTCGTATAGAAATACTTGTCTAAAAGTTTCGATCAATAACTTTTTGAAACCTGATTTGCCTCTAGATTGTACTTTAGAGAGGTTTTTTTTTTGGAAAAAACTACCCAAAATTTGACAAAAACGACTCGGAAACCATAATTTTTTTATCCGAATTTTATGAAAATTTAAACATAGACAGAAAATCCTATAAAAAAGATTTTGGCGCAAGAAAATTTTGAAAATGTGAAAAAAAATTTTGGACATTTTTTGAAAATTTTTTTTTTTCTTATATTATTAACTTCCTTTGTTCAGAATCGTTTTACTGAAGAAATGATTTATCGTTTCGTTAAAATTTAATACGCCCGTCAATAGAATACCACCCGTCGTGCGAAGTACACCCATCGTGCAAAGTATGTCCGGCTTTTTTTTTTTAATGGCAAAAAATGTTGGAGCAATTAATGAATTTGTTATTACTTTTTATTCAGACTGTCACATTGGTCAATAAATTCTTACTTTATTTTGATTTAGTGTATAAACAAATAAGATTTGATTACTTTAGGATCTTTATCATTGAATCAATATGCACATTATTATTGGTTTTTAGTGAAGGTATATTTTGCTGATTTTCAGAGCATAAGAGTATATAAAAATAACATATTCTTTGTACATTGTACATAATAGTTAATTTACAATCAAAATAAATATATTTTTTCAATTTCTCAATATTGTTAAACTCATAGCAACTCTTGATAAGATATAGTACCTACCTATGTGATTATGAAATTGATTTTTAAACATACATTGTAATATTTTCATTTTACATGAATTCTCAACTACAAATATACATGTATGAAAAATAAATGATTAGAAATTAATAATTGGTGTGTAAATACCATGAAACTACTATTTTCAACAATACAATAAACTTAATTTGTGGAATTTAGAATAATAATAAAAACATGTCTTACCTTTTCTTTTATAATATTTCAGAATGACAAATCAGAGTTCAGACACTTAAAAAGTTAAGAACAACCATCAAATATCCTGGATTTCTTTGTACACCACTCAACAAACAGCAATCAGAATTCAGAATTCTGAATTAGTATAGATATATTACATACAAGAAAAACTGAGTGTGCTAAAGGACTAAAGAATACACAATTACAGGCGGGAAATGCGCTGATAGGAGAATGATAATGAATCCAAGGATGATATAAAATACTAACAAATAATTTTTTTACCGCCATTCTTATAATGGAAACTCGAAGAAGGGTTATTATCTCAAAACAAATGCTTATAAATAATTATACCGTATGACAGTAAAAAAAAAAAAAACAAAAAATTAGATAATCATACATTTATTTAAGTGAACGTCAGTACGATACATAATTATGTATTTGATTTTTGTAGTGTAATTATTCTTTTGTATAAAAACTTAATGCCTAATGGCACTTACTGATATTATCATTTTTACCAATTAGGTTATTTTTTAAGCAGTATGACAAATATAAAATAAATATTTAATCCAAAATATAACCATTCTTACGGCGATTTAAAAATATATTTTTTGAGGGGCCCGTAACTCAATTTAAGATTCTGAACGAAGTGAAGAAGCTTATGTTTTTACAATGACATTTATTTATTTTTTCTGTTAACACTTTTTCATGTGGATCTACTTGTCCAAAAATCTCAATCAGTAACTTTTTCAAACCCGATTTTCCTCTAGTTGGTATTTTAGAGAAGTCATTTTTTGAATTTCTCAATTCTTCAATTTTTTTTTTTTTTTGGAAAAAGCTACCCGAATTTTGACAAAAAAAACCCAGAAACCATCATTTTTTGATCCAAACTTTATGCAAATTTAAACATAGATAGACAAAAATATAAGAAAGATAGATAGACAAAAATATAAGAAAGATTGACGGAAAAAAAATTTTGAAAGTGTGAAAAAAAAATTGTAGACATTTTTTTCCCTTTATTTATTAGATAAAAAAAAAGTAAACCAAAGTTAAGTAAAGTAAAGCAAAGCAAAGTAAAGGCAAGAAAGCCAGACATATTTGGCACCACGGATATTCTTCGCTCTTCGGGTCAGATACTCTTGGTAAGTGTATTATAAATGACGACCATTATTGATCATTATATTATTAATTTCTTTCGTTCAGACAACCGTATCTGACCCGAAGAACCAATGATTTCCGAGTCATTTTTATCAAATTTTGGGTAGTTTTTTCAAAGAAAAAAAAAAAAATTGAAGAATTGAAAAATTCAAAAGATGACCTCTCTAAGGCACTAACTAGAGGCAAATCCGGTTTCAAAAAGTTACTGATCAAAACTTTTGGACAAGTAGGTCTATACAAAAAAGTGTATACAGAAAAAATAAAATAAAATAAAAAAAAGTAAACATCATTGTAAAAACACTAGCTTCTTCACTTCATTTAGAATCTAAAAGTTTGTACTTTGCAGCTTGGGGTGTTCTTCGTACTTCGGGTGGAGTACTTTTGACGGGTGTGTTGCATTTTAAAGAAATTATAAATTAATTATTCAATTAAACGATTCTGAGCGGAGTGTATCAACTAATACACAATAATAATTATTATCAGTTTTGAAGAACTAAACTTAAATGTTGAACTAAAAATTATTTTGTTATTTATAACATTTACGAAGAACAAAAATTGATATAGATATAATTGTAAAATCATAAGCTTCTTCACTCTGCTCAGAATACAAAAAAAGAAAAAAGAAACATCATTGTAAAAACAATAGCTTGTTCACTTCGTTCGGAATCTAAAATATAATTTGTCGAACATATATTATTCATAACTACATAAGTATAATATCAATAAATTATATTCAATAGAATAGATATTTCTTCTATAGTTGTTGAAGCGGGGTAGTTCAATCCCCCTGTAGATCCGGTGTATCCGCCATGCTAAATATAGTCTATGTGACAGGCATACAGTGTTTTAAAACGAAAAAACTTGGTCAAAATTAAAATATATGCATTAAATATTAAGTATTAAGTATATAGTATTTAATATTAAATATTAAGTATTCATCATTAAATATTTTAAAGAATAATTATTTTCTGTAATATTATTAGTGATATTACAGATATTAGTACGATCTTAATAGTAAGGTAATCAGGGAACTACCAATTTTGTAATTTTAAGGTACAAAACGAATAAAAATTAATATCTATCAATTTTCGGTTTTAAAACACAGTGGCGTGTTCACAATTGCGTGTAATCGCATGCGTAAAAGACTGAGATCTAAGGTCTAATCATAAGACTGTAACACATTTAGGCACTGTATGATACATATCGATTGTAATGTATATGACATGCTTCAGTATTCATCAATTTTTTAAAATAGTATTTTCACTTTGTTACGACTTGCGAATGGACTTTGTGGACAGAATTTGAAATGAAATAAACCGCGGTGATAAAATTCGCAGTGTTGCCAATGCGAGAACACGTAAAACAATTTTCGCGCGATACTCTCGAAAATCCAGATAAAAAATTTCATCCGGCATCATGATCAATCATGATAAATATGGTACACCATGAAGAAAACCAATTAATTGTTTAGCGTGAATTACTCTGCAAATTTATTTATTTTTCTATGGACTCACTTAAAATCGAGGATTGGAATACTTCGTTTAAGAGATTGAAGTAATCTGTCACTGCAACAGTGAAATAATAAACAATATGTACGTTTTTAACCGGCTTGGTAGCGCCACTTTCCCTGTCCGGTGTCTGCGGTCCCTACGACGCGACCAGCCATTCACCGACTACGAAAGGCAAAATAACACTCGCGCGCACGCACACGCACCCTCACACACTAACACTCCGTACTCGTCGTCATCGACACGGGTCAACGTTTTTCGCATTTTGTGTTTTGTTTATCTCCTCAATTCGTACGATTATTATTATTATTATTATATTCAATTGTTATTATGTTTTTAGTATAGCTGTTTTATCGTCATAGCTCATAGGCTACTCTAGTACTTCGTTGTCCACCATAATAAATTGTCTTCGCTTACGACGACTTTCAGAGACGCTATCGAAGTTTAAGTTCGTTTATGTTCCACAGCACAAACGTTTGACGAATTCTCCGTAGTTATCCAACGTCACCACAGTTTATTTAAGGTTCTTTTCGTGTTTTATGAATAACTTGCTTTGGCAATAATTTTTAACGTCCATGGTCTGTTTTTAGTGTACAATGGCTGATCAGCAGCAATACTTTTTAAAATGGAACGACTATCAGAGCAATATGGTGTCATCTTTCAAACACTTAAGAAATGAGAAAAGCTTCACAGACGTAACTCTTGCCTGCGAAGGACAGACATGCAAGGCACATAAAATGGTCTTATCAGCTTGCAGCCCTTATTTTAAATCTTTGTTAGAGGTAAATTACATAGGTAGTTCATTACTTTTTTAAGAATGAATCAAGTACTGATTATTATAGTAATAATATTAGAATAAATTCTAATATTCAAATATATTGTCTTTAAAATTATTTGTTTTTAATTAGAGTTATCTATAGTTTTGATTATATAGAATTTATTTTTATATTCTAAGCGAAGCATAAAAGCTTATGATTTTACAATGATGTTAATTTTTTTATTTTCTCTTTTTCCGGAAACACTTACGTGTATAAATGCTTATCCAAAATTTTCATCAAAATTATTGTAAGAGCTCTAGCATCTGTACTCCACTTCGAATCTAAAAGTGAACTATCTTAATAAAATGTTAATTTAATATTAAAGTTAGATAACCAATTTTTTCAATTATTAAAAAGTTGTAAAAAAAAAAAATAATTGCACTACAAAAAAAAATTTGTAATTTTCCAAACATTGACTATTAGTTGAATTTGAGGTTGAATTATACAACTAATAAATTGAATCATAGACAAGACTATAGCAACCCTGTATCCAGTGTTTTTTTTTTAGCAAACGGAGGAAGCGATCGTCTCGATTGTCTCACCTTGCGAAAGTCCCTGTTACCTACTATTTTAAAGGTTTTCAACCCTGTTCTTGTGGTTTTCTGGTTTAAGCTTCAAGTTTGAAAGCGATAGTATCGGGTTATAATCTTACCCGGTAAACTAAGTATTTTGCACTTTTTTCAACTGTGACTGACCGGAGGCGACTCAATAAACATTAGTACTCATTGTGTTATAGTGAATTAATGTTGATTTACCATAATTAGAGCTGTTTTATTATATTATGATGTTTACAATTTATTGTAATTTGAAAGTATTTATGGAATATTCATTAGGTGTAAGGGAATATATAAAAATCAATTTTCGTTTTTGTTAATGTATGTAACAAAATAATTTTTCGTTCAACATTTAAGTTCAGTGTTTCAAAACTATTGATTATTATTGTGGTTTAGTTGCAACTGCTCTGAATCATTTTAGTGAAAAAATTATTTATTATTTCTTTAAAATTCAACACACTCGCTGAGAGTATCCCATCCAAAGTGCGATAAACACTTTGTATATGTGTTGATTAAACATACTCCTCCGTTTGTTGGCCATAAAATTGCAAAAATTTGGTTTTTTTTTTTTGAATTTTCAAATTATTGCGCAAACTATGTTTTCCATAACTTATTTTTTTGATGTTTTCCTAAGGATGTCCTATGGCAATACTATTTTTTTTTTTTTTTTTAATTGGTAAACCTATTTTAACTAGAATTTTATCCGAGTAATTTTTCTGAAAACTTATATGTATCGAAATCATAATTTGTACATTTAAGTATCAAGATTAATAGTCTCTTGGACACAAATTTAGTTACCAAAATATTACATAATTATTATAAATGTGTGATTTTATTAGCTAACACCTAATTAATTTGCAATTGTAAAATATAATCATGTACATACTTATGAACATTTTGACTAAATAGCTACTTTTTATTTTAGGTTAATTGTGTAGATTCATAATAATTATGTATACATAAGTAACTAAATATGTGTCCAAAAGACTATTAAGTTGTCATCTAAATATTATAAGATGCCTGGGTATTGATATTAGTTTCTGAATATCTTTTTAGATTTTTTTTTTTTAAATTGTACAACTAATATGATTTATTTATTTAATTTAAAATACCTAATGAGCTTGTATAGTATATATTACTATATTTATATGCATGCTTATGATATATTTATTTTCAAATATTTTGAAATGTTATTTAGGAAAACCCATCAAAACATCCAATTATCATACTTAAGGATGTACCATTCAGTCATTTGCAGTCGATACTAGAATTTATGTATGCAGGAGAAGTTAACATAAGTCAGGAACAGTTGCCAGCTTTTTTGAAGACAGCTGATCGTTTGAAGGTAAAAATTATTAATTTACAAAATTTTTTGTTAATACTCAAAAGAGAAAGTTTTAAATAATAATAATAAAATAAAGTTATAAAGTATGAATCAACATTTCTAAATAATAGTTATTAAATGTCATAAAATGTAATTGTTATTTTGAGTTTGTAAATTTATAAAATAAAGATATATTGCAATAGTATGTGTGATGTTAAAAATATAATTAATTATTTATCATCTTACTTTGAATTGATTAATATTTTTATAACTAAGATATAATATTTATGCTTACAACAGTGTAGTTTAAAATGTATTCAACTTGTCCTTTTAGAATCTGAATGAAGTGAAGAAGCTTATGGTTTTACAATTATGTTTATTTTTTTCTTCCTCTGTAAACACTTTTTCATATATAAATACTTGTCCAAAAGTTTCGATCAATAACTTAATAAATCCAAAATTACAACAAATAGTATTTCAGAGCTGTCAATTTTCGAATTTTTCAATATTTTTTACATTAACGGAAAGAATCTGTCAAAAAATTGACAAAATATGCGATTACCGGAAATTTCATAAAATTGAAAATTACTTAACATAATTTCTAAAATAATGCAGCTAGAAACTTAAAACATTCACCAACTACTAAAAATAGTCAAAAAAACATTTCATTATAATTTCAAAAAGATTTGATCAATTTTGAATTAAGTACAGCATTTTGAAAATTTCAAAAATTTCTCGTTTTTTATTAGTTTTTATGTAATAAAATTTTTGATTCTTAATACATATTAAGATTTGAAAATTAATGTGATCTCACTGATATATATAAATTGTTAATTAACTTTTTTTTTTGTACCCGTTTGAAGTTAGAAATTCGATGAAATTCGTTAGTTTTACCTAAATTACACTTTAACGTACTTAAAAGAAATTTGGCTCCACCGATTATTATGAAACTTGGTGCCTAGATAGAGAATTTCATTGCAAATATTTTGGTGTAATAAAATTTTAAGGGAACAAAGAATTAAACATTTTACAAGGGTTTGATTGTAAAAAAATCGAAGAAAATACTGAAAAAGTTAGTAATGTTTTTCGCTTATCTTATCTCATGTATTTTTCGACGCTATTAAATACTATATAAGTGGTGCCACGAGACCGCCAGTCTGTCGCCAATGCTATTTGTTATTTTTCCCCAATATAATTGTTTTTATTATTTATAGACCATGGCAATTGTGTTTACAGATTGATTCGTGTTTACATATTTATTAATACTGAGTAGTATATAGTTATATACTATTCAGTTTCAGTGTATATAATAATATTATATTATTTACCAAGAAAATTACTTTATTTATTTAACTATCGAGCCTTGATGATGCTCATATTTTGGCTTATAATGTATAATTTAGATGCATATAAAACGTCCCGTCGTCACACTAATGATTTATGAATTTTACTCACTCTGTATAACATTTGTACACACTTGTGTTTATGGTGGATCATGCGTGAAAATGTGCACGTTTTTTATATTATTGACTTTCTTTGTTCAAAGTTGTTTTATTGAAGAAATAATTGATTGTTTTTTTAAATTCAATACACCCATCAAGAGTTTCCCACCTGATGTGCAAAGAGCACCCCAACGAGCGAAGTACACATTTTTTTTTTTATGTTATTGTCAGTTTTCCATTAAAAATACAAAAAATAATGTTTAATAAAAACTGAGAACAAAAAAAAAATTTAATTTGTTAGAAAAAAAAAAAAAATTCACATATTAATTGTTTTCTTCCACTAAAATATTTTTTTATATTATTGTCTATCTATACTTAAATTTTCATACAATTTTGATTAAAAAAAAAAATGTTTTAAAATGTGTTTTTTCAAACTGAGAATTTAAAACATGATGTCTTAAGTATAATATAAAGCAGCGGTCGGCAAGTAATTTCTGTTGGAGTCCAGAAAAATAAAATAATAAATAAATGAGGTCCAGAAAAAAATATAGATCAATATAGATTTATAATGATAAAATAATGACTAACACATTTTCCTGTTATTACAATTAAAAATATATAATAATAAATATATTATAATATGATTACTGAGCTATTTGATGTCAGAAATTACATTTCTTTTCCTTACCCAGCTTTTTGAAATTGAGAGGTCGTAAAAAATAATTGATGCGTAATGCGAGTTTAAGG
>JAIPRM010001707.1:22489-35608 GCA_025469315.1 Stegophylla sp. TES_Ste_2020
TAGGAAGAGAGAGGCCTAATTTTGGAGGCTTATACCCTCAAAATCATTCAAATTCTCCCAAAATTTTTATAAATTGCACATGATTGATACTAATAGGGGAGAGTAAATCAAAAAATAAATATTTTAGCTAACCTAACCTAACCCATTCCTTCAAACAAATTTTTTTTAATTTTAATTTCACAAATGTTTGTAAAATCAAACATTCTACCTAGGTTAATTGCCAGTATCTTATAATTTGAGAAAAATATATATTTTCTTTCTCGTTTTCTTTTTTTAATTATTATAAATACCATATTCATTTAAGATATTATGTTTTCGGTCCAGATTTCCGCCTTCCGCGGTCCGGATTTGGACCGCGGTCTGCCAGTTGCCGACCGCTGATATAAAGCTAAATTCTGATTCAAAAAGTTACCGTTTAAAACTTTAAAAAAAAAAAATAATAAAAATTTATGCATCATTGTAAAAACATAAAAAAAACGAAGTTATTTTTTTCATAAAAATCTATGAGCATTAATTTACTTATAACTTAATATGGTGTAACTTATATATTAATATTATATTATTACATTAATACACTTTTACTATTTTGTTTGAAAACATATTTATTTTAGATTAGGAGATAGTCTAAAATTTTTTAACTAACTAATTTTGGGTGATTGAGGGATCGGTGGATACCAACAATGGCAACAAGTTTAAACCCTTTAAAATAATGTGAATTTTGAAAATGCTAAGTTCAAAGTACCATCTAGAGCCAAAGTTTTATTCAAAAAGTGGCTGATCGAGGCTTATGGATCAGTATTTTTATACGCAAGTGTTAACAAAATAGAAAAAAAATTAAATAAAGAACATTATAAATCCATAAGCTCCTTTGTTCCACTCAGAATGTAAAAAATGAGTATAAAAATAATGGCCGGACAAACTTCATACCATGGATATACTTTGCTTTTAGAATGGGATATTTTTGGTGGATTAATTGAATTTTAAAAGAAAATGGTGAACCATTTTTTCAATAAAACGATTCTGAACTGAAATTCAGTTATAATTCAGTAATCAAGTAACAAAAATTACTATATTATCATGGTAGCGATAGTTACAATGGTTACCATGGTATAAGGTAGGGGAGGATAAAGGTGGCAGGGTGGGTAGAGGTCTGGGTCTTGACTCTTGGATCAGGGGAGTCTTAGGTAGGACTAGAGGTCAGAAGGTAAATAATGGGGACAAGTGTAAATCCTTTGAAATAACACAAATTTCGAAAAATGCTAAAATATTATCTAGAGCCGAATTTTGATTCAAAAAGTGGCTTATCGAGGCTTTTGAAATAGTATTTTTAAACGCAAAAGTGTTTACAGAATAAGGAAAAAAAATGAAATAAAATAAACATCATTGTAAATTCATAAGCTTCTTTGCTCTGTTCAGAATCTAAAATTACAAAAAAAAAAATTTACATATTAAAAATTTCCTTTCATCAAAATATTTTTCATATTAAAGTCATATTACAGTCATTTTTTTCCAGAACACCATATACTATACAATATCCATAAACTTTAATATCAATCAACTAGGTTAAGACTATAAATATTAATTTAATTTATATTTTAATTATGTAAAATTTAATTTAATAAGCTACCTTAATCATCTAGGGTTAGTATAATAAATATATGTAGATTTCAAATAAGAAGCATAAACATTACTCTTTATTAGGTTAATCATAGTAACTCTGTTTTACAAAAGAAAACATTTTTTTTTCTAAATTATAGTAGGCTTAAGATTATTTATTAAATTATGTAATTAATATATTTAATTTATTTTTTAGGTCAAAGGTCTTGCAGAAGCTCCACAAACTATTAAAAAAGATTAGTATCTACTTCTACATTACAAATGAATGTGTTTTAATTACTTTAATCTTTATTAGCATTATTAAGAAAGATCCCAAATTCGCATTTTTCATTTTTTCATTGATTTAATATTTTGTTTTACATCAGTAGAACACATTTTTTCTATACATTTTACGACAGTACAATATAAAGCCAAAAACAACAAAACCCACTATACATTTTTTATTTTATAGAAATGAAATATATACATAGACATTTTTATGTACCTTTATCTAGTTTCAAAAGTGTAATTTTTGTTTTATGTAAAAAAATTACAAATTTACGAGTTGTGTAAATATTATATTTGTCTTGTACATTTATCATGAATTACATTTATTATTATGATATTAATTATATTTTAATAGAACTTATTAGTTTATGTTAATTATTTAAAAAGAAATAATAATAAATTATGTATAAACCTAAATTTGGACAATTTATAAAGAACACAATAATTTAGGTAAAATATATGGTTGATGTCTTTGTAATATTGTTTTATTTGTTTTAATTAAAATGTCAATGGTTTAAATTTTGACAAATATTTAAATGTTTTGTTTTCATAAATAACTGCTTTGAAATATATTTTATTTCTTTTATCTTCTTGATACAATGTGCATGATAATTAATCAATGATCTAATAATTGCTGATTTTTAATACGCAATATATGTTTTGTTTTAGATTAAAAATAAATCCCTATTTATTTTTTAAATTTGCTATTAACAGTAATATAATTTAGATAAAAGTTGTCTATATTACATATTTTGTAAATAATATTTAAGATTTAAATATAATTTTTGTTTTTATTATATTTATCTTTATACAGTGCTTAGAAAATTTCTTTTAAAAAGCAATATATTCCCATTACTATTCCTGAGGTAACGAAATAAATTCTCATTCACTATTTCTTAGTATCATAATGAATACATTCACATTTATCAAAATGCATTTGCATTCAAAAATGACAGTACATAAATAAAAATGAAAGGTAAAATTATGAGTTTTAGTACGATATACTATGATTTAAGTGTGTTGATATTGCAACATATTGAATGTTTCTATTGCATTTTTAATAAAATATTTTAATGCTTAAACATTTTTCTTGGGTCTACTAACTATTAGTATTAATGTATATATAATACATATTTAATTATGCTTCTATGACAAGGATTTAAAAATAACATGAAATTTTATTTAAAATTTTGAAATTAAGTTGGGTAGCATTGATTAAAGCCAGGTAATTTAAGTATCTTAATTGTAATTAGTTTGACATGTGCATGAATGTTTTTATAATTAAAAAATTGCAACATTTATATAATTTAATATAATGACAATTATTCTAGCATTTTCCTACTAATCTATGATTATGTATCATAGACTTCATAATATAACCACATTGAGTATGGTAGTGATTCTCAACCTTTTTTGATTTGTGTCACCCTTGACCATGAAATTTCTTCACCATGTCACATGACCATTTAACTAATTAGTAGGTCTCGGATTTATATGATCTAAAAAGTTATAAAATATGCAATTATGCACGGAAAAAAAAAAAAATTAAAATATGCTCTAATAAATTTTTTTGTTTCTTCTCAAATAGTTTTATTCAACCTATTATTATAGTTAAATAAAATATCGAAAAAAAAAAAAATTTCTTTAACATTTTTGAAGTACACATTTAAACACATTAAAAATTGCTAAGCTTAAAACTTAATTAACTGTGATAGATTTTTCTCATAATAATCTAGATGTCGACAGCAGTTGTTGTAATCATGATTCACCGCTTAAATACATACATACAATTATAGTCCGCGCAACGAAAACTGGCTGGTGACTCCAGACACCCGACCGCCTTTTACTTGCCGTTAACCACAGGTTCTCATACTACACCGAGCGAGTCGCTGTGATGTTTACACAATAGGTAATTATTTTGACATTTAAAATGACCACTGATTGAAAATTGCCGTTTGGGTCATGCCAGTCACCAGCTAGTGTTCATTGTGTGGACTATAGTTAGATTTCTCTCATATCATCAATTTAGGTAGGTAGTATAAATACACAGTTGGATTAAAAATAAGATACATTTTTTTTTCATAATTTTTTAAAAACTTTTTAATGATTTTATCAAAAATCATATATTTTTAATTAATTACCAAAATATACACTCAAAAACTAAAAATAAGACCTTAATAATTGTAAAATATGGCCTAAAAACCAAAAATATCTAATTTATTGAAAATCTTAAAAAAAAAAAATTTTGTAATTACCTATAATTTCAAAACAATGTAAAATAGATTTTGTACTTAGTATATTTAACAATCAAGCAGAAAAAATTTGTAAATTAATACATATTAGAGCCCTATACTGTTATCAGTAATTTGTGATCAATGACGTATGCAAGATTTCTTAACAGTGGAGAAGGATAGACGGATGACCAAAAAGTGAATTAAAAATTTATAATAAAACTCTCAAAAAGCCTGGATCCAGTGCTAAGTTTTAAAAAAGATTGTGTTTAAAAAAATTCCCTCATGTTTTCTTTTCCTCCAGGTTTGAGCGTCACCCTTACACTAGGTTGATGTCACCCTAAGGTGCATGTCAACCCGGTTAAGAATCAATGGAGTGTTGATGTTCTTTTCAAAAAAATGATAGAAAATTATAACTTTTATAACTAAATAAAATTTATAAAACAAAATAAATCTATTGCTATTTATAATGGAAAATAATATAGAGCAAAAAATGTTATAAATAATAATTATATAATATCATACTTTATTTTTAATTATTCGTAAAAAAAAATTTCATAGGTAAAAGTGAATTTTTTTGATAGTTAACTTCAAAATATCTTTGACTATATTATGACAAATATGCTCAATTGGATGTATATATATATGATTTATTCTTTACACTAGTAGTTTTTAGAGTTTAATTAAAAAAAGAATATGGTAGCTGAATATTTATTATCTATTTTTATTACATACAAATTTACGTTATTTTCAAGTATTCTAAAATGTTATTTAAATTTTATTAAATTTATCTATAAACAGTGACAGAATTATCTGAGAAGTGAGATTAATGTTCTTCTTGGTAACTTTTATTACATATCCAAATGGCTCCATACAATATGTGTCCCAAAAAAAGGAAAACAGAAAAAGCGACAGCTGAATAATTGGGTCTGCAGTTTTTACACAACACGTTTGAGTTGCGTCCGCGGTTATCACACGGCATGTCCGAGTTGTGTCCGCAGTTTGCTGGCAAATGATCCGAGTTGTGTCATCAAGAGTAATTGTAATTCTATTTCTAAATGTTTGGTGATAAATTTGTTGATAACCTTGACGTGGGGACATTTTGGAATGAAACGCCAAAATCGACTCCGCCAGTGTAGGTTAGAGTTCCGGGTGTTTGGTCGACTTGCTAAGCTTGTTGACGCCTCTGCTTCGCTCTGCAAATCAAAAATAATCCACGTTGAGGAATTTTGATTTGATAATCGACTGTGGTACATGGGGATATATTAGAAAAAAATGCAAAAAAAAATTGGCGGCGAAAGACAAAATTTATTATGACAGTCCTCAGTCTGTAAAAGTGGGAAGGAAAACATGTATATAATATGTATCAGTATTGTTATTATTAAACGAGATGTAATTTGTACACGTTATAAAAAAACTGCAGATGCAATTTGGACATGCCTGGGTAAAAACCGTCGACGCAATTCAGATGTATTGAGTAAAAATTGCAGACGCAGCTCGATCAAAATATAATTTATGGATGCAATTCACATATGCCAATCCAATTAATCAAAAACATGAAGAATTGGTCAAATATTGTATTATAAATGTATAATAATTATTTACAAACACTGGTTTTAAATACTGAAATATTTGATGCTATCGAGTTTTCTAGACTGGCATCAATTACATTTGAAATATAGTGGATAATTTTAGGAAATGAAAACTTCTTAGTTATCAAGAGTTAAATTTTAAGGATTTTTCTGTTGGATGTTTATAAAGTATTCAAAATTGAGAGGAAACTGTTATTAGAGCATTTATTATATTGTTATGGCCCAAAACATCTCAATTTTATTATTTTTATTTAAGCCAGTAAGCAATTATTGACCTTTTAATTCTAATAACTGGGTATAAAAAATATGAGTAATTAAATGTAATAATAAAATTTGCAAATCATTAAGTAGATCAATTAGTTGTGATTATTTATACAAAGAGTAATTTGCAAGCATATTTTAGTTCTTATTATCATATTTAATGGTTAATTTATCCATAAATAATTAAAATAATCAATCTAATTGATCTAAATAAACTAATACATTTTCGGTAAACAAAAAAATGTGTTTTTTTTAAACTGATTAATTGTTTTTGTTTTACTTAAAAATGATATTGTAAATAAATGTATAAAAGGATTAATCAGTAATATTTAATTTTAAAACTATGTATATTGGATTTGTATAAAACATTAAATGTGTTTTCTTTGTGATAATGAACATGCCTAATGCCTAATCATTTTTACTTCTACATATTAAGTTCAAGCAAAGCACTGTTATCCTAGTATTTATTTCAAATTTTTTTTGAATTAGTTCATATCTATAAATAATAACACAATAACATAAATAACTTATGCCTATGTATTTAAACACAAACAAATATCAAATCAAGTTTTTCTTGATTGACATTGCCCTAGTTTTATTTTATTTCTTAGAGTTAATAATTTTCAGTTTTTAACTAGCGTTTCTTTTTAATTTATTCAAATAGTTTTGTTTTATTTATTATCTTTTATGTTATAATATTCTCCAACTTATAAAGATAGAAATAATCATACAAGATTTGATAACATTTATTTATATTTGAATTTCAAAATGTTCAACATTGATTTAAATTACTTATAACACTAACATACATGACATTTATATATATATTTAAAATTATAATTCAAGTATTAATGAACATGAATTTAAGAGTGTATTAACTGTAAAGTGGAAAATTAACCTATAATAAATCAATCCAGTTTTAATGCTTAAATGTTATAAATTACATTTCATTACTTTCTAAAACTTGATTCCTCAATAAGTTGAATATAATAATAATTTATAATGCTATAGATGTTTTAAAAAATAGGTACACAGATACTTACAATGAAGCTAGTCAATATTTAACATTACATATTTAAATAATATTTTATCATTCACCTTTTTTGATATTTTAAACAGCTGAGAAAATAAAAAATATTTAGAACATCACCTAATTTTAAATTACAAAAAGTGGAACATACTTCGCACCACGAGTATCCTTCACTCCTTGAATAGGATGCTCTTGGGGGGGGGAGGTTGTATTGAATTTTAAAGAAACGATTTATTATGTTTTCAATAAGACTTTAGTTCTTTCAAAACAAATAAGTTATGAAGTTTTTGTCAAAATTTAGGTAGTTTTTCCAAATTTTGAAAAATTATCTTTCAAAAGTATCATCTAAATGTGAATTGTGATATAAAAAGTTGCTGGTTGAAACTTTTGGAGAAGTGTTTTCTTATAAAAGTGTTTACAGAAAAATATAAAAAATAAGCATCACTGTAAAAAAACTAGCTTCTTTGCTCCACTCAAAATCTGAAATACCAATAGACTTTTCTGCTCGGAATATGAAAGAAGGGAGTTTAATTATAAACTTGTAAATAATTTTAATTGATACAGTAATACATTTTAGTTAAAATTGTTAAAAAAAAAGGTGAACACTATCATGGACGGATGAACCAGTCAACCTTTAGTGAGTGTCATTCATTATTTTAGAATAATAGAATTAGAATATATTTTAAAAATTTTGTTTTTGCTGAAGATGTTTTGTAAAAAAATTATTATGAATATAAAATACTTTATAAAAGATAAATGCAATTGTGGAACAAAAATGTATAAAATAAATAATTTTAAAAATATTCTACAACAAAAAAATATAAACATTTAATAATTTAAAATATTCTACAACAATAATAATTCTTAGCACTTTGTGCTTGTGGTTTAATATATCACAATTTTATGAAACTGAGCATCTTTTTTGTGCATTATTGATATTTCCATTTGCCAATCGTTCAGATTCGGCTATAGCTTTAGCCAATGCTTCATCTTCACTCTGCAAATTGAATTGTTATTATTAATATTAAAATTAACCAATAATTACAAAGTGATATGTATTTTAGTTTATAAAATAGTTAAATTCAGTATCCATCACTAAATATTTTCCAAATTAATATACATTTAAATCATTACCATATTTCCCTGAATTGCAGTCGCAGTAAAAGTTTTTTTAATAAATCCATTTGCTCCAAATAGAGAGTTTACATCCCTGTGAGTAGATAAAGTTACTATTAGAAAATGAGAACTTAAAAATGGAATTAATATTTACTTACGGGATTTTTCTTTGCATAGGCTTCACATTACCAGTACAACTATGGTCTAAAGGATGACGGTGTTTAAAACAATAGTTTTGCCGACATTCACTACATACCACAGGTACGGCTTCTTTGCCTCGGCACTTGGGAACAGTACATCTATTTGTGAATACCTAAAAGAATTGTTTTTAATAATTTATATCTTATTTTGTCACTATCAATAACAGTTAGTATTAGATAATTACCTTTTTACCCTCTGTAAATTGACAATCATTGTCAATGTGTTGACCAACAGTAAAATCTGGCTCTTGACCTCGAGGTGTAGGCACTGGCTTGTTGCATAAAGGACACATGGGAACTTGAACATTTTTCTTATGAGCAGATTGACATTGGTGGCTACTATAGCTCATGTGATCTGAACTGCAATATCAGAAATGATTGTCTTAGAATAAATAAGTGCAAAAAAATGTATAATACAAAGAATACCGATTATTATTTCTGACTGTGACTCACCAAAATAAACCCGAACAGGCATCACATTTTACAGGTAGGAAATCTAAAATAAAAAACTTGATTATTTGTGGAAATATAAGCCTAAATAGAAATTCAATTATTTATAGAAGAAACGGCACATAAATTTATCAATAAATATCAATTTTTAATATAGGTACAAGTAGAAATCTAAAATTTGGATTTATACACAAAAAATTCAATTACAAATTCATATCAGAAAAACTTTTTGAATACTTACCTAAGCGTTTGCATGTTTCTTTACTGCAATGTTGTCCTAAATTGGGAAATTCCATGACGGTAAACTATTGGGTGTGAAACACGGTGTTAAATTTAAAAGTTTAAGGTATGATATTTGCCGAGTGCTGTCCAATTTTAGGTTTTCACACAAAGAGACTTGTTGTTTCCGCGTTCTAGAAAACTTGGAGAACACTGTTCATACGCTTTGTGCTGACTGATGACTGATGAGTAATAACTAATAGACTACTCACACATCATCACCACCGATATTTAACTGTAAGAGGGGCAATATATAGTACAGAGAAATTTGCACCAGTCATTCTCATTCATTCATCAATGTGCTGAATCATGTACCTACTACTTATTTTTTTTCTATAGTAGGTATTTCCTACCCAAGCATAAGCAGCCCGCTCAGACGCTATTCGTGTGACGTCACGATTCGTTGAATCTCAGACCATATATTACAATCAATATGATCTAAGCGTTGAATTGAACGTTATTGATATTCTGCATTTTACTATCAGCTACAAGAAAACAAAAAGAACAACTTGTTCTGTGATAGTGGCCACGGAGTCACAGATAATAGAATTTGCAAACGCCACGGAGCAAGGTTTATAGATAATAATTCAGATAGTGTATCTAAGACCGTGCCTTGGTTTGCGTGGTTACCACGGCGACAACTTTCATTGGTATACACACGAATATTGTTTTATTGCGATCACCGGCCGCTAACGTGTTTCCGTTGGCAGTACTGCTTCAATTGACCGGTTGCTGGTGGCGCGCATCCGTTTTTCTGCTACCGTCTTTCCCATCGGGCAGCAGCAGCCTCGGTAGTCGTTTTCCAACGCTTTTCGCGGTTTGTTTTGTGTTGTTGGACGTTGACCGATGTGTATGCGGGTTTTAAATTTTTTATTTATCGTGTGCATTATCTTCCAATTGGTTGAACAGTTTCAAAAGCCACAGTTCCGATCGTAAAAAAAAGCGTGAGTTCGTTTTCCTACATAATAATATATTACGTAAATATATATATTATATTGTACACCACCTCTGTGAACATATCGTAAAATTGTATCGTTTTAACTTTTGCTGACGAATACGAATAAAAAGAATACGTCCAAAATTCCTCCGTGAATTGCGAATTGGGAGTATAGAAGAATTTACAGTGTTTGGAAAGAACGAGTTTATTGAAATAGATTTTTTTTTAAGTACCTTATGAAAAGCCTAGAACAATTTTTTTTTTTATAAAAGCTATACTTATACAGATTAGTTGAAAAATAATGAAGTAAATAAACGTTAATGTTAAATTTTGTTTAATTTTCTGTAAAACGTATTTCGTAATTTAATTTACAGGGATTTAGTTTAATATTGGATCATTTTGACTCCTTTCAATAATATAATCTAAATATTTTATTTTGAATATTGATAGCGTTTAAATATTTTATAAGTAATATAATTTACCTATTTATATAAAAATATCTTATTATTCGTTTTACGATTTAATTTGAAAAATATACAATTTGGAAATCATTTAAATAAACATTGAATCAAACAAATTTATGTATAAAATGATTAATGAATGAACATAAAAGTGAACTTATTCAGATTTTGACCATGTGTGACGTGAATAATTCGTTAATTAAAAGAACTTTCAAACATTGAAAATATAATTTTTAAACGCGAGTCGTTGATTTCTTGCATATTGAGGCTAAAGGGTTGATATATGTATTCAATTAATAATATTAGAGATCCCTGTTTATTCTATATTCCACATACCTCCCTTAGATATATGCTATTCTCCCTTATTAATACTCTATTAACAAGTGGTAATTCTGTTAACAATGGAATCGTTTCTTTAAAATTCTACCTATTCTCCTAGAGTATCTGACCCGAGGAGTGAAGAATACCTGTGGTGCGAAGTATGTTCGGCTTTTTTTTATTCTAATTCGTCAATTATTTTTTTTTATCTTAATTGATTTTGATTGGTTATTTGTAGAGATTTAAACTTGAAAATTTTGATTTGAAAAATTTTTTTTAGCGAAAACTTTCAATCAATATTAGGTAGGTACCTAAGTTTTAAAAAGCTTTAAATAATTAAAGAATTAATTATTCAATTAAGGTAAAAAAGGTGTAACATGTTTAAATAAAAATTAGATAATCAAAAAAAAAAAAAATTGTATTATGTTTTTTAAAATGTTCCCGAATAAAATAAAATCAATTGTATTTTAAGTTCACCATTTGCATGAAAAAGAGATTCATGTACATTTTCAGATCATTTAAGCAAGTATAAAAATTTATTATAAATATTTTAAACTTTGTTACAATTAAAAGTTATTTTGTTATTTTTATTAAAATTCAATTAAATTGTGTAAACATTCTTAAATTAAAAAGTCAATACATTTTTTTTTCAAAATGTTCAAGTTTTCGAAAATTTTCACGAAAATTTACAACTCTAGTTATTTGATATAACTAATAATACTGTACATTTTGCTGAAAATAAAATTATAAAACCAGCTAGTGTAAATTAATTTCATTAGTTCGATATGAATCCCGATACTGAGCAACCAATTACCATCAATTTACATATTTTGGTAGACGATTTGGGACCAGGTATGCCGCATAAAATTATGTGTTGATGAGCTGAAACCAAAATGTTTAAAATAATGCATACTTACTACTACTACTTTATGGTTTATCTAAATTATTATGTGTATTATACCATGTACCTAATAATTATTGATTTTTTTTTTAATATTTGTATTATTTCATTCATCAAAAACGCGTAACCATAAAATTCAATTAATGAAAACTAGCACAAAGCGTAGTATGTACATAGGTTTGTGGAAAATTACCATTGGATAAAATAAATCCTACTTATGAGATTTGTCAGCTCTTCCAATGGTAGATATGTCATTATCTATGTTAAACAGGGTATGGTCAAATTTCACTTATTTAATTCGAATAGCATTTAGGTTGAAAAAAGGTAATGGTCGAACTGCACTTAGGTAAAAAGCAGGTAATGGTCGAACTGCACTCAATGTTTAGAATACACTTATTTCCCTACCCATTTTACAGGCTTAGGACTGACAATGATTTTAATCATTGGCATGGTTAAAAATGAAAGTTTATATTACTAATATTACATACACAACTTTTGGGTACACATATCTATTAAAAAGAAATACGTTTGGGTACAAATTAATATAACGTTTGGGTACACTATGTTGTGTATCGCCGGCAAAGCTTAGTTCATCTGGTGTTTAGTCTACTCATTACGTTCGTCGACGCCTCCGCTTCGCTTAGTAAATCAAAAATATCCCTCGGTTTGTTGTGCAACGTGGGGGCATTTCAGCTTGATAATCGACTTGCTGTGTAACGTGGGGATATATAAAAGTGTGCTTATAATAAGCGGCGACCACTGTATTTGATACCCAAACTTGTTATGTATTTATCGGTGTATCCGAATTGGTTCCCAAACGTCCGAATTGGTTCCTGGGTTGTTACGAAGGGTATATCCGAATTGGTTCCCGGGTTGTTACAAAGGGTATATCCGAATTGGTTCCCGGGTTGTTCCAAATTGGTTCCCGGTTATATCAGTAAAAAGCATTTTTAATTTTCCTTCTCATTTTATAAAAGTTTAAAAAATAATAATAAGTAATAAAATAACCATACAGTGTTCAATTTGGCAATTTTTGTTTTTTTATTAAAATAATAATAAATAATATAATATCTATACAGTTTTTCAATTCAGCAATTTTCCTTTTTTATAAAAAAAATAATAAATAATATGATAAAAATGGTTAAAAATTTTAGCTTTTGTCATGAATGTCATTAAAAAAAATAAAAATAATATTTGGTAATACAATAATAATGCATTTTTTCAATTCGTCAATTTTTCTTTATATAAAAAATAATAAATAATATAATAAAAAATAAAAAAAGCCGGACATACTTCGCACGATGGGTGTACTTCGCACAACGGGTGGTATTTTCTTGACGGGCGTATTGAATTTTAAAGAAACGATAAATCATTTCTTCAGTAAAACGATTCTGAACGAAGGAAGTTAATAATATAAGAAAAAAAAAAAAAATGTTCGAAAAATGTCCAAAATTTTTTT
>JAIPRM010001708.1:0-18774 GCA_025469315.1 Stegophylla sp. TES_Ste_2020
TCTCAGGACGCTTTTTGTCCCGTAAATTCAAGTCTGTACCATATTTATCCCGTTTTTTGACTTACTGTTGATTTAAAATTTTTGAAATTAAATTATTGAATAAAATAATGTAAGAATCTAAAAATCTTTAGGATACCATTAGATCAATTATAATCGTAAAATGAATTAACAATTTTTTTTTTTTTTTGAAAGTATAGTATACAATATGCATGAATAAAGGATTTGAAGAAATTTTAAAAAGTATCAATTTAGTATCATTATGTTATTTTATGTTTTTCAAAATAATGTTTTTATGTGTTTAAATTTAATCTATAATAGGTAGTTTAAAAATTATACTTTTGTCACGATTCATAAACATAAATAAATATAATATGTATGTAATAAATACTTATTTATTTAAAAATATTTTTTTCCTGTATTTTATTTTATTAAATATGGTCACCCTACACTAGCATGGAGAATATAGTTGTTCAAGGAGTATTAAAAATATATGAGATGTGACAAAAAAAAAATAATATGAGTGGCGTAACTACAACTTCTAATACCCGTGGCAAAATAATACGGAGGGCCCTTGGTTTATAAAAAAAATTTGATAAAGGAGGTATGAGGGATAACTATCCGCCCAAAAAATTTATTTCTAGATTTCATATCCACTTCTGCTAATAGGTAAATAATAATAAGGAAAAATGTGGTCGACATACAATTTTATTCTCGTGATAATTTTTTATTAAACATTTTGTTTTCGGTTTAAATGACATAAACGAGGCAATAACGAAATTTTAAATATTTAATTATTTTTATTTGAAAATAATTATACATTGAACGATCATTATCGTTATGTTGAATCTCAAGAGGAAAAGAAAATAGTTTAAGACACCGAAATATGTGAAACATTATATTTTATTTAAAATTTCTAAAATTGATACTTATATTTAATAAGTAATTAATTTTTCTTAATAAATATTTACGTTTGTCTTTTTTTTGCTTTTATCTTCAACAATTTTTTCTAAATTTAATAATGAAAAAATAAACGTCATCTATTCCATGTTATATATTTTTACAGCAACATTATATTTATTAATGTCACCTTTTTCAACATACTTTTCCAGAAATAGTAAAAACATTTAATTCGCGTTAATTATTTTCTACTTCACTTTTCTGATTTAAACTCAAACTTCAGTGACCATACGAATGAATTTAAAAATTTTTGGTTTCTATTTCAGTAATTTTTTTTTTTTTTGTATACTCGAGATAACAAATAACGATACATTTAATTTTGAGTTATTAAGACAACTTATCAAACTAATGTGTTATTTAGTGTAATGATAGTTTTAATTTAATGTTAGATAACGAAAAATTTAATATAATGATGTTCAAAATATATTAATTTCGATGAATCTTCTACTTGAAAATATCGCTGATACCAAATTAATCGATAAGCTTCAAAGATGTTTTTAAAATAAAATTGTGAAAATAGACAAATGTTTAATCTTAATAAACACAACTTTCTTAATTAGTGACCCAACAAAATTAAAGAATTGAGAAATTCAAAAAATGGTCTATCCAAAGTACTAACTAAAGCAAAGATTCCTAACCACTGTGCCGCGGCGTTAAGGTGTGCCGCAAAATTCTGCGGCTGTGCCGTGTAAATTTTTTTCTTATTATGTGTATTTATATATTTTATGTTATTTATTACAATTGATACTTATATTTATAAAATTGACTTGGAAGTTTGTTGCGAAAATTTAACAATTAAAAAGACCGGACAGACTTTGCACCATGGATATATTTCGTTTTTCAGGTGTGACATACTTGGTGGGTGTATTAAATTTTAAAGAAACGATAAATTGTATGAACAGTATTCATAATTTAATTTTGATACCTAATATGAATTTATAATTTTATGTCATAGGTTTTAATACTTTCGCGGGCCGATTAATATGAGTGAGAAAGGATTTAAGAAGGAAGTATAGTAGCGTAGGTAAAAATCGAATTTTGTGTAAGAGGACATTCTTTTAAAGTATACAAAAAAAAGTTGACGATTTTCAAGATTTTTCAAGTTATACATATCTATATATAAGAATGAAATCATGTCAAATTTTCAGGTCTTAATATAGAAAATTCAAAATTTAATGAAAAAGAAACTTATAAAAAACGAGACATTCCCAATATTTTCAAAGTTCTATGCTTAGTTCAAAATTGGCCAAATATTTTTTTTAATTTTTATGAAGTACCCGCATGATCATTTTTCATAGTTGGTAAAAGTTTCAAGTTTCTAGTTCTTTTATTTTTAAAGTTATGATAAAAAAAAGCAGGACATACTTCACACCGCGGATATTCTTCGCTCTTTGGATCAGATATTCTTGTATGTTGAGTATGTTGAAAATGATGATTATCATTGTTCTTTATACTATTTACTGCCTTAGTTCAGAATCGTCTTATTGAATAAATGATTTAAGAGCGAAAGAGCGAAGAATATCTGTGGTGAGAAATATGTCCGGCTTTGTTGTCTACATTTTTTTTTTTTTTTTTTTTGATACCTACCAACTTATTTTATTCATTATTTATTTATTTTTTTTATTTTTGCAGAATTATCTTCAAATGATATTCCTATGATGAACAGATGTGATCAAATATCCTTAAAAAAAAATACGAGCAGAGCATCTGCGAACCTAAAACAAAGAACAAAACGGAAACCTAGAGTACTATTTTCTCAGGTATATATTATGTTACTATTATACTTTAATAATAAAGCAATTTATTTTGCAATTACTTTAAAGTATAAGTATTAGAAAGCTTGTTTTATATTTCTCAATATTAATAACTCACCATTTCAGTTGCAAGTTATACTGGTGCAATGTTAAACATAGTACTTAATTCTAACTGTTTAGGAGATCTATTAACAAATAAAATCGAAAAAAATCAACAAAAAACTTGCAAATTTTTCTAAGAAATAAAAGAAAAATTCCTAAAATTTACAATGCTTTGAATAATTTTATTTTCTTCTCTTCGCTTTTTTTAGAATTTAATATATTTATTATGCATATTTCCAAGTAAATGGATAAATTTATATATAATTCTGATTACTCTAAATAACGTTAAACAAACAATAAAAAATTTTTAAAAATATTATTTTTTTCTTACAAATGAGAATCTAAGATTTGTCACAATAATATAAATCTATTTTAAATTAAAATATTTAATTGATTTTAATTTACTTTTGTAGGATGTTATATCAGAATTAGAACATCGCTTTAAACAACAGCGCTACTTGTCGGCTTCAGAACGCGAAGCAATGGCATCAAGAATAAGATTGACTCCTACTCAAGTTAAAATATGGTTCCAAAATCGAAGATATAAAAGCAAAAAATTAATAACAGCTGATAGCACAATACCAGACAACAATAAGAAGCCTCCCCGAAGACAATTTCCTGTTATGAAGCATTGCTATGCAGAGTTTCCAAATATGATAACAAATAACAATCAAAACTTTAACAATAACAATAAATATTTCAATCATCAGTTACTATAGAAAAAAAGAATCTAAAATAATTGTTATGTTAAATCCATAATAATATATTATGTCCCCTATTACTTTATTGATTACATGAAAAATGTATGAATTTGTTAAAGTTCTTAACCATTATCCTATTCAAGCAATAATAACTCATAATGTATAATGAATATATTTTCTATCTGTTCTAATACTAAAAAATACTACATATTACTAGTATTACAATACTATTTATTTATTTATTTTTTTTTTTTGTAGTCTTTATATATATATATATATCATTAAACATTTTAATATGTTTAAATTAAAAATTAACACATAATTATTCAAACAAAAGACTAACATATACATCACATATACGTAATTTTTTTTGTTTTTAAATTATAAATTATCTTAGATTAGATTTTATTTAATGTTATAATTTTATTTTATAGTCGGTAGCTTATAGTTATGATACCAATACCAAATGAAAACATATGAATTGGAGATGTTTTCTTCCTAAATAAATATTTTTTTTATTTAGTTTTACGTTTTATTTATAAATATACTAAATATACATACATAAATATAAGTTATGCAATTAATTAAACATTAGTAGTAATGTGAGCTTATATAGTAGATCAAAACCAACTGCCAAGCACATTTACTAGAAAAACAAGTCTTCTAGTTTAATTCAGTCTTAAATAGAATTTCAGAAAAATTTTTAAAAAGGTAACACATATTATTAGAAATAACAATATTGCAAGAAGCAGTTAAATATTAAGTAATTTTATTTTGTGTATATTCGGTATATAAGTGGGTAAAGTATTACCCAAAAAGTTATAATGAACTTAACTTTATTCAACACTGAATAGAAGGGTTGTTAAATTTTAAGTTCTTAGAAGATTTTATCAAAGCAGGTTGACTTTTTTGCCAATGAACAAATATTCAGCTGCACATTGAACTCAAATATAACACGTTTGGGTACAACATCATAATTTTACCTAGAAAATCATAGTATATTTGGATAAATTATATACAAAATATGTTTGGATGTAATAAATTTAGCAATAACATAATATATCCATAATTTTCCAACTTTAACCTTAAACAATTTTTCTGGACCTACTTTGCACCATGGGTATTCATCACTCCTTAGGTGAGATGTTCTTAGTAGGTTAGTAATTTTGAAAGATACAATAAAACAAATCTGTAATAATACGATTCTGAGTGGAGCTATCGTTATGATGGTTACCAAATTTAATAAAAAAATTAACATTTATTGACTATTGTGTTACCATAGTTACCATAATAATATTCAACAAATTACTTAGTTGTTCGATATCAAATTTTCTATAGTAAGTAACCAAATAAACAATCAAACCAAAATAAAATTATGCAAAATAACATTTTATGTTTAGTCAACCATTTGAAAAAATATAAATTTCAAAAAACCTCTCTAAATTTCCATCTAGAACTGATTTCTACTTCAGAAAGTTGCTGGTTGAAAAATTATCATTGTGAAATATATTCCAGCCACTCATATTTAGCAATAATATAATGACCAAAGTTTTTATAATGAAATTGAATTGATTAATTATCTAAATATTCTCAATTATAATATTTCTCATTATCTTCATACCACTTTTCCAAGTTTTAAAGACAGTACACTATTCTCTTTTTGGTTTATAGTTTATATAAGTCAATTTTGGCGTTTCATTAACGAAATGTCCCCACATTGCACAACAAGCCGAGGGGTATTTTTTATTTGCGGAGCGAGGCATTGACGAGCGTAGAGAGTCAACCAAAAACCCGGTTAACTAACCTATGCCGGCGAGGTTATCAAGAGCGAATGTCATTGTACCTAATTGTCTGCGCTTAATTGTAGTAGATCCAATAGTGACATCTCCATCAGAAGGCATAAATATAATTTTATTACATTAAATTTGATATACAAACTCTTATTAGTAAATTATAGTAAATATTTTATTTATTCATTTCTTTTGAATTTAATTACATATAAATGGAAATAAACATAATAGTTGAAAAAATATATTAGCACAAATAATAATTGCTTTTACATATTTTCAAGTACATTGACAAATACCTCCTCTCAATGCTAAAACTAAATGTAATACAGATCCACCTTGAACTTTGTAATCTTGAGCAGTTTTTTCATCATTCCTGAAACCAAAGTTTATTGAAATATACTGTTCAGGCCAACATAATGAAAAACTTCACTTACATTTGTTTTCCCGAAAAAATCAATCTCTGTTGCTGAGGTGGAATACCCTCTTTTTCTTCAACCCTCTCTTTGATTCTTTCCACCCTATCTGTAGGTTCAATGTCAATTTCAATCTATAACATCAAATCAAAAACGTCAGAACGTAAATAAATAATACATGTACAGGAAAAATAATTAGTATCTAATTTAACTTACCTCTTTACCGGTTAAAGTTTTAACTTTGATCAACATTATGTTATTTTGGTTAGATATATGTTTCTTTAAATTAAATTGTATAAACTTAAAAATACTATTGTAATAGTAATAATGTACTTAAAAGTATATTGAAATATTTTTAATAAATTATTACACAAATGATGTAACCAAATAATAAACCTAGCATGAAATGAATTCCAGATAACAAAAAGACAAAATTCATTCATGACAATGAAATGATAATCATGTTCGTTATTATGGAATATATTCAGCCTAATGCCGATTTATATCAGTTAGGTTACCGGTGAAAAATTTGTTACCAACATAATATTATAGTAAGCTATACCGCCAAAATTCAAAACAAGGAATACGAAAATAAAATATTTAAAATTAACTGTATTTAATTTAAATAAGTCAATTCCATTAAATTTCTTTCATTGGATTATGTAAAAGTTAGAAAAATATAATAAAATCCAAAATGAAAATTAATTTTAAAATGAAATCAATAACCATTTTTTGCTGAGTACTTTCAGTGAAAATAAAAAGAAGAAAACAAACAATGGGGTACTTTGAAAAAAAATTTTGGAAAGTGTTCAATTTTTTTACACTCATATTGTTTGTTTGTTTGTTTATTTTTTTACTAACAAATTAAGCTCCTCTTTTACGTCAACTACTAACAAATTACTTGTATTATATGCTTTTATGTATACTTGTAAATTATATTAATATAACATAAGATTATCTTGATGTCACAAAAGTAAATCACTTTTTTGTTTTATTGATGCAGAAACTATAGTAACGATACAAAAATTTTAAAATCACATTTTTTTAAGCCAGGGGATGTGCAGGCATCGTTAACACCTTCAACTCAAAAAAATACCTTACTGAAAACACATACACATATGTAGGCAGTAATTTTGGTCGTAATTTCTTAAAGAATATTAGCGTTTAAAATTACAAATAAACTATACAAACACAATACAAATTCATATAGGAACTATATGGAAATTCTATATAATAGAAAAATGTCAAAAGTAATCATTTTTTCTGTAGAGAACGGTATCCAATCGAAAATATACATAATAAATATATTATATTATAATTATATAATATTACATTGTATATTATGATATTTTATATTATAATATAACATACGTACTTTTTCGATTAGGCGCCGTTCTCTTGTTTTCTATAGAAAAAATTATTGCTTTTGACATTTTTCTATTATATAGAATTTTCATATTATTATTATTATTATTATTTATTGAATACAAAATATGACATAAAATAACATAATAAATTTTATAATGGGTGTATATAGTTGTATATAGTTCCTAAACAATTGTATTGTGTTTATATGTTTATTTATAATTTTAAACGTTAACATTCTTTAAAAAATTACGACCAAAATTACTGACTGATCATGGCAGTACGTTTTCGATTTATCACTGAAATGAGTACGGGAATGCTGAACACAGTTCACTTTTGGTTTAAATCCAAACAACGAATTTCGGAATGACTTCGTTGTACATTTTAATAATTAATTAATTACTACATGGTACACGACTAAATAAATTTATTGATTTATATTACCAATTTATTATAATAATTATTGTTTCTAATTAATAATAAATACCGATGCCTTTAAACAGTGATTATAATTAGGCTTGCCATTCGTCCCGGTTTCACCGGGACAGTCCCAGTTTTAACAACATGTCCCGGTGTCCCGGCCGGTCATTAATTTTGTCCCGGTTAGTGGAAGCCGAGAGAAAATAACTTCAATATTGTATTATTTAATAATAAAGCATAGAATAATACATCATTATATCATTATCTTAGTAAGTTAACTAAATTTAATCGACATGGTTTTAGCCTTTTCAGGTTTATTTGTTTTTCTATCTCTATATTATGACTAGCTATAATATATAATATTATTATTTCCATATACCTAACTGGCTAACTGTACTATGAAAAAATAAATAAATAAAAAAAAAGAATATGATGTCCCGGTTTGGTGATTTTAAAATCCGGCAACCCTAATTATAATGCATAATATTATTATTGTATTTTATGTTGTGTTCATAAAAAAAAAAAAAAATAGGGCCAATGAAAATATTTTATCAAGAAGCTTCAACGGCAGCATATTAAACATAATTTGCATACCACAAGATTACATATCTTCATTACTTTGATTTGATGAGCAGTAATCAGAATGGACAAAATGGTGATTATTACCTTGGTACACAGGTACCTGGCAGGTAACGTCTCAGATACAAGATGAATGATAAACATTTATAATATACGTATCACAGTTTATTGTATACATATAATATATTATATTAAATATTTATCATGTGCCTTATCAATTTAAAATAGATAATATTATGTTGAAGAAAGCCAAATGCTCAGTAGAATTAGGTTTCCACCTCAGAGCACAAACACATAATAATACATATTAATATTAGAATAATGTGTATGTGTTAATATTTTGTATATAATATGTTACAAATTAGGATTTAATGTATTCCGTGTTCGGACGTCTTGTACTCTCGTCTCTCTATTATGATGATGAATTGATGGTCGAATTTTAGTGATGTATTTGATTTCACGAACCACTACTACACCTCTATTGCAATTATTTATTAGCGTTTGCTAATAAAATACATAATAATAATAAATATTATAATCTGCTATTCGAATAATATTATGTTTGATGTCATGAAGTGAAACAGAATGTCCGATCGTTTTTCCATTTCAATACTATCATATAAACTATTAGATACTTGTCATTGATGAACCATTCAGAACCACTTAGTCCACTCGAAGATGGATGTTTATCCTACTACTTTGATAATTTGTCAACTGGCGGTGATCAAGAAACTGTTCCAGAAGACGTTTGCTATGCACTTGATTCGGACGACAGTAGCTGCTCTAGAACAGCGTGTTCGTCAGTCTTCGACTCAGGTCCCGATGAGTTTGAATCAGAATCGGCATTTTATTCATCATGTAATGGCAGCGTCTCAAAATCCAACGAGTGTCTTATTGACACTGATGCATCAATTGATTCCACCTCCCTGAATCTTGGGTAATCTCTTAATTTAATTGACAATAATTAAGTATATATAACTGATTACTTTTTTTTTATAAAAAAGTTTACTAGCTGCTTATAACTTTATAAAATGTGTTCTGAGACAAACTAAACATAACATATTGTTAAGTGTATGCTTAATACAGTATAAAATATACTTATTAGAATGATGTACATTTTTATAAGTATAGATCAAAACTGTTCTCGTGTATTTTAATAATAATCAATTGATATTCAAATACTAGATTACTTGATTAATGTACTACCTATTTGTTTTTAGGGAAACATCTGAGAATTGTTTATCCTCAGTTGGAAATGCTCCCAAATCTAAAAAGGTATGTATTAAGAATCAAGTGTAAAATGATAAATTTAAATATGTACTTAGATTAATTTATTTTTATTAATTTAGAAAAATTACATTGGAATTAAATCTCTTGACCTTATGAGCAATAGAACTGTTGAAAATGAAGACAAAGTAGCTGGTAGTACGGCTTTAATTTTGAATTGTAGACCAGCTCAAATTCCTGCCAAACCACCAAGTGAACAACTGGAACATGAGAGGCTTCATGAGCAAATTTTGCAAAATGCTAAGAAGAAAGGTGATACAAAACTTAATATTGTATAATGTAGTATAGTTTGATATTGTTTTAATTTTACAGAATTTGAAGAAGCAAAAAAACATAAAGAACATCTAAAACAAAAATTGAAAAATGAAGAATGGTTAGCAAATGTTACACGGATATGGACACAAGAAATAATCCCGAATTGGGATCAAATGTAAATAAATATTTTTTAATTTGTTATTTGCCATTTCAAAAGAAGATTGATTTACATATGCTTTATGTGTATTAGGTGTCGGACAAAAAGATGTCATGATCTTTGGTGGAATGGTTTGCCTTCCAGTGTACGGGGTAAAGTTTGGTCATTAGCTATAGGCAATGATTTGATAATCAATGAAGAATTATACAAAAGTTGTGTTTTGAACTCTTTTAACAAATTTAAAGATTCAGAAGCTAGTATGCATTGTCTGGAATACATTCACTTAGATATTACACGCACATTTCCTCATTTGGGTATTTTTCAACAAGTAAATGATCTTTATCATTATTACCTAATTTTAATACACATAATTTCTCCTACACATGTTTCGTTATTCAATGTTCTTATAATCTTATATATGCGATAATTCATAAAGTAAAAACATTCCTTTTATTATAAAAAAGTGAAGTGTAGACAAGAAAGCCAGACATACTTCGCTCCTTGGGTCAAATACTCTTGGTGTGTGTGTGTGTGTAGTATTTTAAATAAATGATAAATCATTTCTTCAATATGACGATTATGAACAAAGGAAGTTAATAATATAAAAAATAATAATAATCGTCATTTTCAACACACCCACCAAAGATATCTGACTCGAAGAGCGAAGAATATCCATGGTGCAAAATACGTTTGGCTTTCTTGTCTATACTTTACTTTTTTTTATTTAATAAATAAAGGAAAAAAAATTAAATGAATATAAAAATGTCCAATTTTTTTTTTCACATTTTCAAAATGTTTCTCATATTATTGTCTATCTATGTTTAAATTTTCATAAAGTTCGGATTAAAAAATAATCGTTTCTGAGTTTTTATGTCAAAATTTGGGTAACTTTTTCTAAAAAAAAAAAAAAAATTAGAATTGAGAAATTCAAAAAATGACCTCTTTAAAGTAGTAACTAGAAGCAAATCGTACGTAAACTTGGTCCATCCTTTATATCAGGAACATGGATGAGCCTGGGAACTTAGTTTACACACAAAGTGTTTTGATTAGGATATCGGTTGATTTTTGTCCATCTTGACTAGAATGGTGCTTATCATGGTCAGCGGTTAATGACTGGACACCTTTCATCACAAAATTGGATGACCTAGCATATTTATTACCATTATCAATCCAATAGTGTGTAAAATGGGAAAATAAACATCACTATTATTTATTTTCTTTAATTATAGGAGCATAATTATAAATAGTGAATAAAAATTAATAACATTCATTAACACCATAACAAAATTTGCTTTATTGAAAACGATCTTCGTACATACGGGTCTGTCACACTCTCAACTTAACTGATATATTATGCATGATCTAACCCGTTCTGCCACTTTTAAAATCATATTATTTACATCAACACACTGTGGCCATCGTCTGCTGGATTTTATTTGTTATTTTTGATAAAGCTCTACGCTCTATATATAGTAGAATTATCTTTATTCGGCATGGCAGCTATTGTTTGCATTCAATTTAACACATTAAACACACTTGGCAAAATAAATCTGTCTATAATAAACTTCTTTTAGGATACTACAGTAATATTTTGAATTTAAAATTGCTTGTTGAGTTTGCATGTGAAAGCAGAATTTTTATATCTATAACTGTTTTGTAGATAAATAATTTTCATCCCTTATCAGAAATACCTACTCTCATCCTTTCCAAAAAAAATTAAAAAACATTTGAGGCCAGTATTTCTTGGTTTTCTTGGTAAATTTGTGATTTACAAAATAATGCGAGAAAATCTGATAGTTGAGCCTTTTAAGTTTAAGATAAATCAATAGATTAACCAAATTGTATATTCTTAAAAGATAAAGCCACTAAAATGATCCTTACATTAAAATTTAAAGTAATTTATTAATTAATTTAGTTTTAAAATTTTTAATGCATAATCTGGCGGCATAGGTAAATTACAAAATATATGCAAATAATTTAAATTTAACTATGTTTTATAGTATTTTCTGTTTTTAAGATTTTATAAATCTATTTTATTTTTAGGGTGGACCATATTTTGATGTACTAAAAAGGATTCTTAGTGCCTATGTTTGTCTACGGCCTGATATTGGTTACATCCAAGGAATGTGTTTTATTGCAGCCATTTTACTTTTGAATATGGAAGAAGTAGAAGCCTTTATTTGTCTTGTAAATTTAATGGAATCTCCATGTTTGAATGCATTTTACACTGTGAACCAGCGTTTGGTGAGTATGATTCAAAACAGGATATTTAACATGCATACTTACACACACTAAGATAATAATAATTGTTTTAGATGACCTCATATTTTTCTGCATATAATGATCTACTTAAATACAATCTGAATAAACTTCATACTCATTTTAGTCATATTGGTCTAACTCCTGAAATGTACTTGGTTGACTGGATATATTCAGTATATGCAAAGTCTATGAATTTAGAATTGGCATCAATTGTTTGGGATAACTTTTTAAGAGACAATGATCAGTTTTTGTTTCGAGTTGCTTTAGGTAAGTTAACACGAGGGCATACATATCATATGCTATCGATCAACAAATTTTTGATGTTGTATGCTATCTACAATTTCTATAAGTAATTACATTATTTACTGTACTTTATATTCATGGTATCGACAATTATATAATTATTTATAATTACTCTTGGTCCTAGACCAGGATTCGGCAACCTTTTCATAGGAAAGAGCCAATTTTTTAAAAAAATTACATAACCAAGATGTATAATGAGCTTCATTTGTATGAGCGACCTTTTTTTTTTTTTTAGTCATCGATATTCTCTATACTTTTGATTAAGTTATTAATTATGTCACTATTGGGCTAGATACAATTATACACTATATAATCTGAAGAAAAGTCATAATTTTGTAATTAAAATTGCAAATAGAAAAAAAAATCTTAATATTGATACATGTCCTAAAGAGCCGCTTATATTTTATTTCGAAATCTTGGAAATAAAACTGAGTTTTACTCTAAAATAATTTTAATATAATTAACCAATTTTACTATGCTTCATACAGGAATCTTACGCAGTAATGAACCTCAGTTAATGCAGATGGATTCAATAATGTGTGCTCAATTTTTAACTAAGTTACCTGACAGTTTTACATCAAATTCATTATTAAAATCAACTGCAACTATTCGTATGTCTATAGGAAAACGATCATTTAACAACTTACTCGTATATCACCAAGAAAAATATGACCAAAGTCCATAAAAGTTTAGTTGTGTTTATTATTGCTCATTATTTATGATAAAAAATAATTATTTTTGTAATTATTAGATTGTTACACTAATGAAAAAACCAAAATTTATCTTCTTTTCTAAAAATATTATTTATTTATGGTATGTAACTAAATATTTGAAAATTGTTTCACCTTCAGTATTAATAACTTAATTTAATACATTATAGCAACATTTAAAAAGTATTTCTCTAGCACTACTTTTTAAATTTGGCATTATTATCTCTTAAATTTAATGAAATTTTTATACATACATTGTTTTGAACTTTTCCTTTTTTATTTTACAATTGCTCAAAATATTTACTACTTGCTAATTGCTGCCTACTATATAGGGTTATTTTTTAATATCAATATTCATTCTCTGTTTTCTTTTTTTTTTTAATTTTTTTTTCACATTACCCTTATGAGTTTTATAAATATAAATTCTTATAATCACTCACTAAGATATCATTTTAAATTAAAATATATATATATTTTTTTTAATTTAATGTTTATTTGTAAATTATCAATTTAAATAAGTGTCTAGAATACATTAAAATGTGCATATAAAAAATTCCCTACCAAGCAAAAAAGAGTAAAGGTGAAAAACTAGGTTTTATTTTTTAATTTTGTGGTGCAAGAATTTAAAGTTATTTATCTGATAGAAACTTTATTTATTTTACAACCAAAAAAAAAAAATGATTCTTATGTTATATTGTTCCCCAAAATATTTTGGCCCTCAACATTGAATTGTATCTCAAATTCAGTAGATATTGAAAAATGGTTGGAGACCATTTCTCTGGTGTATGAATAAAAATTTTTGATTTAAGAGTACTGTCAATTTAATAAATTTCAAATCAAAATGTATTTTCTACAAATAATACTACATTTTTCAAAATAATTTATTTTTACTTGATGGTGTTTTATTGTTGGTTGTGAATCTAACATTACAATCAGAATATATATATATATATATATATATATATATATATTATTTAGTTTATCTAATGTTTTTAAATTATTTGTCATAGATTAAAAATTATATAATACAGTAGAAATTGATTACAAGTTCCAAGGACCAGTGTAGTTTTCTTGTAACTGATAGTTCGTTGTATACAGTTAGAACAAGCATTTGTTATAACTGATTGAAACGTGAAACGGCAAAAATTGATACACAACTGATGCTATTTTCGATTATTATAAACTTAAAAAACACTAGAACTCATAGAAATTTTGTTAATATATAACACCAAAATAAAAAGCATAATACTTGAATAATACCTACATATCGATAAAAAAAAATATAATATATATAAAATTATATATCAGCAAAATACAATGAGTGAGTTGATCTCAATATATATGTAAAAGGAAAAAGATGCTCTGCTTGTAATAATCGAACATTTGGTCTATAATTAATTAAATGTATTTTACTCGTTGAAGCAGATATCTCGTTGTAAACGTATATTTTAATATAAAATCATATGGGCTCTGTAATGATTTCTACTGTATGAATAATTCCATTTCCTGACTTTTATTGTTAGTAATGTAAAATTTACATTCACTCTATTCAAAATGAGATCAGTACTCAACAGCGACCAGTTTTCATTTGTGACGATCTGGCGGCGCCTCCACTATCATAATGTGACTGAGGTTCCGATCACCAGTCAGACGTGCATTGTATGATATGTAGCAGACGTCGAGTGAATGTGCGTATAACATAGTTGTTGCAACGCTATGCATTTTAAATTAATTGTACACATCAGCAGTCAATATCAGAGTAATTCTACGGTCATGTCAATGGCAATGCGTCAGGCGACGTTGTAGAATAAAGCCGTGCGCCCACTTGGCCACCGAGTAATGATCTCATTTTGAATAGAGTGTGATGTAATATTTAATCTAATTTGTTAGTTATCTTAATTATTATACATATCCAAAATAATATTTAAGTAAATTTGTTTTTTACTCAATACTTATAGAATTTATATATTTATTTTATTGTTAATTATGTTATTATTAATTTATTTATCTTGACATGACATTCAAAATTTCATATTGTGATTATTCTTTATTAATTTTATAGAGATTTATCTAAAATTTATAAATGTATCATAAGTTACTTGTATGAATTATGTTTGACCAATTTAAATTCAATATATCAGGTATAATATTGTATTTATTTTTAAACGATATAACCTTTGTATAACATGTATTAATTGTTAAAGTAATTTCGGATTTATTTATCAAGCCCTTAGGTCTATAAGAATTAAGAAAATAAGCAATACATTTAAAAATAATTATGTTTTATGTACCTTCCTATACACAATAGTGTAACAAAATATCTTCTGTAAAGTATAATAAATACATTTTTATTACCTACTACAACTTATTGATATTTTATACAACAAATATATTATTAATAATGTAACATTAAAATTATAATAATATAACATGAATTTATAAATCAATTAATGGCTATAAAATAAAAAGTTATTTAAGGGAATGATTACAATAATTCTTGAGACATAATTCAGCGAAGAGGATGGTTTTTGACCATAAGAAGTGAAGTGTGAAGGAATGTAAAAAAAGTGCATGGTATGTGATATGATAAGTAGGAGGAACAGGGATTGAGATATTTATTAAAATATCAGATGCATCCAAAGTACAATCTAAAAGGGAGGTAAGAAAGCGATAATCCATTTCAGTACAACGTGAGGAAAGTGTTGGGATTTTCAGATAATCACGGATAAGAGAGTAATCATGTCATGCTAAGGGTGATTCATCTTTAGCAAACGGGATAATTATAGAATAATTCTCCATACCTGATGTTAAGTCAAGTATGGTACCTAATTATCACACCATACCCAAAGATGACTCTTTCAAACAAGAAAAATAGAGAGCGAGGAGAGGAAGCTAATAAAAAGGACTTAATATAACATATAACACAGCCTTAGATCTTGAGGACTATGCAAATAGCGCCATTAATATGGTGCTTAGTTAAATGAAGGAGCATAAAAAATTCAAGATCCTTGCAAAGAAACATACGATGAATAGGAATACCATTTATGTTGTATGTGTGAATTACGGGGGCAAGGCGTTTGATGAATTTCATTACTAGGATTTGTATGGAAATAAAAACAAGGAAATATGTGGTTTTTTTTCTTGAAATATGCAAAAATATGCATTTCATTTTTTTTTTTTTTTTTAAAGATAAGTATGCTCAAAAATGTAGTTACAAAAAAAAAAAAATTATTTTTATAGGCAAAATTTTTGAATAGATGAAAAATTTTCATTTTTTAGGTACATTTTTCTAACACTTTTTTTCATCATATAATTTTTTTCTGTTCTCAGTTTTTTTTCAAGTTCACCCATGGTGCGAAGGATATCCGGCATTTTTCTTTTATACCTGTGTTGATTCCGGCTGTAACTCGGTATCGACCATCGAAAAAAGGGTACACGAACATCCACAAATAAATACAATAAATTTATTTGTTTATTATATATATCTGTGCGAACACCCCTTTGAAGGGTTCATGGTTGAAGCACTGCTTAACCTTATATTACCGTGGTATCCGGATGTAACCGTGATACCGTCTTTTATCCATGACCGTATTCCATTTTATAGGTTATGACAATGAACCGCGAAAATTGTTTGGAGGGTAAAATCTAATGAGAAGTGGCGGTCAATTATTACTGAGTACAATGGCATGTCATTATTTAGATTATTAAATTACATTTTCATTACATAAACATCGAAAAGCATTAAACATTTGGACATGAATTAGAATAACTTTTCACCTCGTTTTCATCGCTTCGCTACATAATATTACTTAAAGAAGTGTACCTACACGATCATTTGGTAGAGCTTTTTTTTTTTAAAATTACTTAATGTTTAAAGTTAATATGAACTCAACTGTATCACCTGTATGTGAGAACAAGTAAGTGTCTACATTATAATATTGTGTGCAAGTGTCACATTATTACCGCCTTCAAATAATTACTTGTTAATTTATTGGTAGGAATAACAGTGATCAGTACTCAAATACAATGAATCTTAGAGGATACGAAGATCTTGGTGTTACTCCATTGGGGAATGCTAATGCTGCTAAACGTTGCAGATATTTAAACCCCCAAAACACGGTAAAATATTCACTATTTTTTTTTTATCTTTAATTAGTTTATTCCATAAATCAAGTTATTCTTAAGTGTATACTGTTAATGTTAAAAAATTATAGCAATTTGTAGAAATTTTACACACTGATTATTTTGTGTGTAAAATGGTGTGTGGATGGAAGGTGCGATTTTCTATCATTTTAAAAAAATCATCAAATTTAGGACAATAATGAATTTAATTCAAATAATATATGACAATGGCTTTGAAGTTATAGTATTTGCATTTTTTGTTAGGTAATTCTTAGAACATAATGAATTTTCAAGACCTAATTATGACATAATAGTACAAAACTTTGTTGTAAAAATTATTGTTTTTAATCAATATTAATTTCCAAATTTTAGAAAACCTATCAGCTGCAGATAATAGGATATTTCAAAAATAAAAATTGGTTTTATTTAGAATTCTTAGAATTCACCTAGCACATACTACTGGGCTGATTGGGGGAATTAAGAAAAAAAGTCCAAGGGGGACGATTGCTACATTGGCTTCCTCTTAATTTGCCCCTGATTTGAGTATGTACTATGTAATTATAGTATAGATGTTCTCATATTATTAGAAAAACTATTGAGAATGTTGAAAAATTACCTCTTAAAAGTACCAACTAAATGCTATTTCAGATTGAAAAATCCAGACTTAATTTGTATCATGGGTATTTTTCGCTCCTTGGGTCTGATTGGAGAGTGTGTTAAATTTTAAAGAAATAATATAACTATTCTGAGTAGAGCTTCAGATTATATAAGACAATTTTACTTAAAATTTATAAAGTTTATTAATATTACAAAAAAACATATTTTTCACTTTTCCATTTTTATATCCCACTATTAATGGAGAACAGGAAAAAAAATATTGGTAATAAAAAATTATATCTAAAATTTTCTTGTACCAAAACATTTCTCATATTAGTCTATCTATAGTTAAATTTTCATTAAGTATGGATTATAAAAAATATGGTTTTTAAGGTATTTTTGTCAAATTTTGGATAGTTTTTCTTAAATTTTGAAAAAACATGTGAATTATGAAAAATTACCTCTCAAAAGTACCATTTAGAGACAAATTGATATTTTTATAAATTGCTGGTTGAAACTTTTGGACAAGTATTTCTTTACTAAAAAGTGTTAAGAGAAAAAAAAATAAACACCTTTGTTAAAAGACTAGCTTCTTCGTTCCACTCAGAATCTAGAAGTTACTGGATAAAATTTGGACTAGTAATTTTATTCCAAAAAGTGTCTCCATACATAAACACATTTTATAAATCAATAATGTACCTATTCTTTACTCCGCTTACAATCTAAAAATTTGTTTACTAATACTGTAAAATTAAGATTTATTAAAACAAAATAGGTATTCTGAGCTGACAGACTGTTCATATCAATAATTTCAATTCATAACCTTAAAATGGACTATTTTATATTTTTAAATTCTGGGTGGAGCAAAGAAGCTAGTGTTTTTACAATGATATAAATTTTTAGATTCTGAACGTTAGTGAAGAAGCTTATGTTTTTACAATGATGTTTATTTATTTTTTTTTTTTCCGCTCTGTAAACACTTTTTCGTATAGAAATACTG
>JAIPRM010001708.1:18874-35602 GCA_025469315.1 Stegophylla sp. TES_Ste_2020
TTCTTATATTATTAACTTCCTTCGTTCAGAATCGTTTTACTGAAGAAATGATTTATCGTTTCTTTAAAATATAATACGCCTGTCAAGAGAATACCACCTGTCGTGCGAAGTATGTCCGCTTTTTTTTTTTTTTTTATGTGTATATATTTTCATAATATAACTAATGCATACTACATACTATTATATAACTACTTACTTAAAAGATTCAACCAGCATAGTTTTTGAATCATTAAGGTACTTTTGGGAGGTTAATTTTTTGAAATTATCAATATTCTCTCTGATATTTGGGAAAAATTACCCAAAATTTGATCGAAACTGCTTCAAAAATTTTTATTTTTTTTAAATGCACAATTTATAAAAATTAAGGTGTTGATTAACAAGTCAAATTTTTTTTCCAAAACCTTGGTAACTTGAAACCTTAGTAAGTCGAAAAAATTGCATTTCCCTTGAATTTCTACTTATCGAGGTTCTATTGTATATTATTTCTATAAGTTAAAAAATTATTTTTCCATTCTGTAAAAAAAAAAAAAAATTAAATCAACATTTTAAATAGAAATCAATTTCAACCCATTCTGCTTCTGGAATAAAAAATATGTGGTTTGAGAGTTCTTGATATCAAGAAAAAATTTTAAATTTTAAATGGGGAAAAATTAATGTTTTAAATAATAATGATTAAAATAACCTGAAATTTATATTTTCAAAGAAATCTATAGTGGTCAGGCAGGCAGTTCATCGCATATTTTGACACAGAATGCCTAATATATTTTTCCTTATATTTATGACTAACTTTTAATGAACTTTCCCCTCCCCCCAAAAATTTTTTATCTGCTTCATTGTTAGCTGAGTAGGCGACAATCCAAAATGTTGACCTGCCATCAAGGTTTGTGCACGCCTATGCCTAAAATGGTCCTAACAATGGCCAACTTTTAAAGCAAAATAAAATTAGAAGTCAACCCTTTAAAATAATGTGAATTAAGAAAAGAATGCTAAGTATAAAGTACCACCTAGAGCTAAACTCTGATTCAAAAAGTGACTAGTCGAAGCTTTTGGGTAAATATTTCTATGCTCAAAAGTGTTTACAAAACATGAAAAAAAATAAATATCATTGTAAAATTTTAAGCTTCTTCGCTCTACTCAGAATCTAAAATTCAGGAGCAAAATCTGAACCATTCGAATTGATGTGGAATGCCTTATATAATATGTGTGTGTGTGTTTATTTATATTTAAATATGTGGGGCACTGTTTAAAAGTATATATTAGATATTAAACAGAATAAATTAAAAACATTAATTGTGTGCCATTTGTTGTTTAGATATGGCCAATGGGCCATGGTTTAGTTACTGCATTGTACAAATATAAACACAGAAAACCTAAAATTCATAATAGTAAGTTAACTTTTAATTCTAATGTGTTGCTTTGGACTCATTATTGAATTTTATTTACAGATAACAATTTTGAGGGGTTACCTGAAGAAGTTGTGTTGAATATATTTAAAATGTTAGACAAGCGCACATTAACAAAATGTGCTTATGTGTGCAGTCAATGGAGACGTATTTCTTATGATGATTCTTTATGGAAAAGTTTAAATATACCAGATCGTCGTATGAGCGATATGGCATTAGATCGTCTTCTCAGACGTGATATCAAATTTTTATCTATATCACATTCAAATGTAAGTTGCCTCCATCTTATAATGAATACCAATTTAAAATTATGAAATTTCAGATATATGATACCAGTTATACATTTGAAACACCATTATCCAAATTACTGTACTTGGATTTGAGCGCTGTATTTATTAGTGTTAAAAGTATGTAATAAAAAAATTAAATGTCAATATTCAGTAATTTCAGTTTTGTTTTTGTTTTCAAGCTTTAAAATCGTTATTAAGTCAATGTCGTAATTTGGTGAAATTGAGTTTGGAAAATTGTGAAGTTGATCACTTATGTTGTAAAAACATTGGGCTCAATACCCAATTAAAAGTACTTAATATGGCTTCCACTAGTGGACTTAATAAAATTGGTTTGAAACATATTTTGTCTTTAGAAAAGTAAATTAATAATAATATACCTACATAATGTGTTCTAAAATGTAGTATAAATTATTTTATTATTTATATTTCAGTTTAGAAGAATTAAATATATCATGGGTAGTGCTGACGAAAGATGATTTTCGTTATTTAATAACCAATATGATACCAAGTATGAAGCGTCTTAATATCAGTGGATATTTAAAGCAATTTACTAACTGTGGTACAATATCAATTTTCTTCAAATTATCTTCTTTTAAATTATAAATTAATTGAAGCAGTATTTTAAAATATTGGGTATATACTATATTTTCAGATTTCATGTCATTGGTCTATCGCTGTCCACAACTAATAGAATTAGATGTGAGTGATAGTTTATCCATTACTATAGACAGTCTGGACTTTGTCCTTTATAAAAAATCAAATTTAAATGTGTTGTCTCTGAATCGATGTTACAATATTGGTTCAATATATTTAAGGTGAGTAATCTATAGCATACTATTTTAAAATTGATTCTAATTGAAAAATGTATTTCAGACCTAATAACCTAAAATTCAAATTAGACAACTGCATTCATCGGTTGAAAGAGTTGAATTTATTTGGCATAGCTGATCATTTATCAAACTCGCTCATTGTCAACAATACTTTAGAAATTGCTATAAATAAAACCATGTACTCTGGAGTTGCTCGCCCTAAATTGGCTGACAATGAATATACTATTTGGGAAATAACCATTTCCATAGACTGCTGAATATTGTTCCATTGCCAATCCATTATGATATAACAAAATATTTATAATACTATTAGAAGATGTATAAATGTTTGGGAAACATTTTTTTATTTTATCAAATAATTAATAAAGCTAATATTATTATTTTAATCAATATAACTATTATTGATAAGTTGAATTGAAAGTTATGTAAAATTATTTTGAATTTTGAATATTTTAATTATTTAGTGTAGATCTACATTTGACTGAGTTAGTGTTTTCTTTTTATTTACTCGTTGTATGGGAAAAGGGAGTATTTTTATGAAAGTTATTTATGTAAAAGTATTTAAATTAAATTTATATAATGGTATTTATATTTATATGTAGTTATTAACTCTAAATGTAAAACTTTATAAAGCAAAAATGAAACTATTTCTCATAAATTTAAATATATATGCATAATCAATATATTTTTATATGTTTTATATTGTTTACAAACAAACATTTGTTTATATTTCTAATTTGTATACCTATAAGATTCTGAGTGAAGGAAATAAGCAATTGGTTTTACAGTGATGATTACTTTTCTGTGAACATTTTCTGCTTGTAAAATAAGTGATATGATCAGTATATTGCCGCAAAGGTTTCGGATTTGGAAATTTTTCAAAGAGATAAGTTTTTGAAATTCTCATTAACTTTGCTAAGCTATACATATTGTATTTAGATATATAATATAATATATTTTAACAAATGATTACAAAAATATTCAAATATTTTATTAAAATAAATGGTTAAATTTTTAATAAAATTGTAACTGATTTAAAAAAAAAATTATTAATTTATTGAATTTTTATATTTTTCGGACACTGGAATTTCATTTAAACTTCACTAGGACTTTTGGAAGGTCTACCTTAATCAGTACGTCACAAGAACAGCATAACATAAAAGTTATTTAATATATAGAATTTTCTAAATAGAATAATTTGAAAACTATTAATGCACGTGGATTTTAATCAACACCATCGTATTTATTGTTCTAAAGTACCAAGTAGGTATGATAGTTAATCACCAGATCAAAAGAAAACACAAACAGAATTTGAAAGAAACATTTATTTAATTATTATAATTTGCAGTTAAATAACAATTAAATAAAATCTAATGTTGAAGTTTTGATAGTTTAATTTCAATATACTATTAATTAAAACTTCAATTAGGGTTTACTATAATTATTTATCGACCAACCAACATTTAAAATTAAATGATCATATCCATAACCATGTAAGCCTTTGATAGCTCGTTCTGCATCCATTCTGGATTTGAAATTAACAAATGCATAACCTTTGCAGGCACCAGTAACCTTATTTGAAGCCAAAAATATCCGAGCAATTTGCCCAAACTTGCTGACCAATTCACTCAAGTCAGCTTCAGATGTACTTTCAGACAGATTTTCAATTCGAATGGCAGGTACTTCATCATAACCACGAGAATAAGGGTCTCGCTTACCAGCTGTATTTGTAGCTCCTTCTCGGGCTGAAGGTGGAACGTACGGTCTAAACAATGACAAATATTAAAACATTGAACAAAAAAAAAAAAGCTATAAATTAATAAATTGTATAATATTTTAAATTAACCTGTTAGTACTAGTGTTTTTATCTGTTTCTATCACCTTCTCCTGTACTAATTTCTTGTCTTCAACCACTAAACCAGTGCCTTTAAGATGACATGAGAAAGACCAATGCTCACCACCACAAGTACGACATTTAATATTCATATTCACATTCTTCAACTTGTCCAATGGATTTTCTTCGGTTTTCTCACCATCCTTGCCGCTTAAGAATTGCATCTGTATTTCTTCGGCGGGTAGGGTAGTTGCGATATTTGGACCAGGTTTATCATTACAAGAATCTCCGAACTTAGCCCACGTTTTCCTTTCAGCTATTGTCTTAGACACTAAACGTCTTTCGATCTTGTACGTGCGTACCACTTTTTCTTTTTTATCATCCTTATTCCATCTGTATTCCGTTATAATTCTATTATTTCCGATTTGTTCCGTCTTGGACGGCGGTAATGTAGTTTTCTCTAAATGGTCTTCGACCTCATCGGCCCAACTGACTTTTATTAAATCTTTGGTAGGCATTTTAACTAGAAAAATAAAAAATACGATAAGTGCACCATGTACATCACCCAATTGAGAACACAGTAAAGGATTGCCTATTACTTACCACTTGGCTAATTAACAGATCTCGTTTTTAAGTCACTAATTATTGAAAAAACGAAAATCGTACGAGTTAATAATCACTAATCAGTCAGGAAAAACCAAGTAGATGGCAATGGTTGAGGAGGACTAGTGAATGTTTAAAGAATAATTTGTGGACAATCTAAGTAACAGGAACAAAAATTGCTGCTGAAAGTGGCCCAAAAGGCAAAGCCAAGTAATAGAACTTATCCTGGTGGCGTTATGCTCTTATCAGTCACCAGATGCGGGAAAATATGCCTTGTCCCTCGTGGACGCAAAAATATATCGACCGCCGGCATTATCTGTTGGTAGCACTGCGGTAACACTGAACTATCGGGATAAAAATTAATTTGTAAACAAATCGCGAGTTCTGGTTTATTACAGTATATGTAAGCATGTTTTTCATTGATTGTAGATGGAAAATGTCATCATTTTCATTAAATTTCTCTTCGAGTTGACGTGCATGATCATTGTATGCAATTAAACCCAAATAATGTATTTGACATCTCGTCGTATTGCGTTTTGCTAATCCGTTGATACTCGTGTGTAATTTGGCATCCAGCTTACCGACATGGACATTCCGCAACCCCCCGAAGGTAAGACATAGTCGTCTAACTGCATTCGGTTTTTTAAACTAACCAATATACTTGTATTGTTTTAAGATCTTGACCTGCGCACTATCATTGACAAGTTAGCCGTGTTCGTCGCGCGTAATGGGCCCGAATTCGAGCAGATGACCAAGGCCAAGCAGAAAGACAATTCCAAGTTTGAATTCTTGTTTGGTGGCCGTTACTTTGATTACTATTTGTACAAAGTCACTACAGAACAAGCGAGTAAGTGGATTCTGCATGCAAGCAGTTTGAATAATGTTTTTTTCAATTTTAAAAGTTTGTGTACAAGATAAACAACAGTTACCTAGGTATGCTGCAAAGGACATTTTTTTACAATTGTAAAAAAGTATTATTTTATTTCTATACCTATATTTGAGTCTTATCATCTTGTCCTTTGTGTTATTAATTAATGGCTTTGTCATATTATATGTATTCTGGAGAAATTGTTTATGAATCGCTAATCTAGTATAATAAACTAATATAATTTAGATTAATATATATTTTAAAACTAAACTAGTTGCTTCAAAATATTAAGTTTATTTTTAATTGCTTAGTATTAAAGCAAAATTCTGCAAGAGAAATGGCTCAAGCTGCAGTTGCAAACAATTCAATGAATACACAACAATTGAGTATGGCTGCTTCTGCAACACAGTGGTTGAACCAAAATAATGATTGTCAGTCTACGACGACCCTAGAATCATTGAATGCTCAACAAGCTAATTTGCAGCAACAAATTGCACAAGCGGAGCAAAATTTCAACTCACAATTAATGGTATAAAAGTATTGTTAAAACATATGAAATATTTCTAACTATTCGGTTATAAATTTATATGTGTGTGTTAAATTTATATTGTATAGGTGTTGGCTCAGCAGCAACAAGTGGCTACTGAAGATAAAATATTATCAGAGCAACGAGAATGGATAAATTCTGAAGCTGCAGCTAATGATTTATCGTTAGTCGAGTTGTCATCAGTACTTGAACCAATCATTAGAGGATGTTCCAAAGAAGCAATTGCTAATGGTAAATCATGGATTATGAAACAAACAGCCAGTCAACAAAAAGTTGATGTAATCACCCAATATTTACTAATGGAGTGAGTGCAATATAACTAGGTAATAACTTATTCAATCATTTATATTACATTTTTTTTTATTATTATTATTTAGAGTAATGGACCCAAATGCTGAATTTTCAAAACAGTTACACTTAATTTATTTAGTTAATGACACAGTTCATCATTGGTAAGAAAATTTGTATCATTATAAAATAGCAAATACTTACTATTTTTTATTTTTTTTTTATGTATATGTTTGGATTAGTATTCGTAAATCAGAAAATGTTTTAAAAGTAGCATTAGAATCAATTATTGTACCAATGTTTTGCTCAGCAATATTGAGAGCAAATGATGATCAAAAATCTAAACTCAATAAAGTAAGAAAATTATTAATATGACTTTAATTTACTCTATTATACAATTTTCATAAATTTTTTCCAACAAAAATAGTTACTTGCTTTGTGGGAAACAAAAAATCTTTATTTTCCTGAAGCTATAATGGAACGATTAAAAACTCCTGATCGATCAATGGCAGAATACAAAAATAGCTTATTAGAAAAGTATAGAGATGCTGTAAATCAACTTAACATGATGATGAACAGTACATTGCAAAATTACCGTAGTCAACATCAAGCATTTCTGGCGCATTGTAACAATCAGATACAGGTAATATATTGATTATTCAAAATTTTAATTGGTTATAATCCCAAATCGTCCATGATTCACTTAAACCATAAAGTGCTTATAAAAACACTAATGTGGGTATAAAACGTCAATTTTTTGTTTACACCAAACCATCGAAAAATTTTAAAAAAATGCGTTTTAGCTTATGTTAAATGTATTTTACTTATTCGTTGGATGTGTAAAATTTGAATCCAAATTAGTAACTTGTAATAACTATTAAAATTATATTTTGTTTTACTACTTATTCAATTTGAAAATTTTGATATCTATCTAATAATTATGTTTATAGGTATATATTTGTATTTACTTGTTTTTATAATATATACTTACATAATATTATGATATATATTGATTTATACTAATTATTTGTATATTTATATTCAATCTTTCTTTCATAAATCATTTTTTATTGGGAATTCGATTATTTTAGAGTATAGAAAACCAAAAACGTTCACTAGAACAACAAAAACAAAGGGTAACTCCTCTTTCAATTCCTCCAGCTCAAGGTAAGCAGCGCACATCTGATCTATAAATGGACATTATACACATTTTATGCAAAATAAAAGTTCAAATATTATTTTTCATAAAAGATTATGTTCAAACACAAGGTTTCTAATCTCAATATATTAGAACTTATTTTTTTAAATATAATTTAAAATATGGTTAATCATTTTAAAGTGGTCTGTTTTTATTCATTAACATTGTAATCTACTACTATTATTATTATTATCAAATTAACTTGACCAAATAGTTGTTTTATTAAATATATCATTTTTTTTAATAATATTACATTCGACACTAGATGTTATCTCATTAAGTTGTATAGCATTCTGAAAAAAAATTCCATTTCAAAAATTAAGCCATTAATAATTATTCTAGTTTTTTTTTTTTGTTATTTTAATTTTAATATTTAAAAAAAATATTGTGTAATTTTTGTTAATTTTATTTCATCTTTTGAAGAAATATATAATCAAGTAGTGATTTTAAGAAATGTGTTTCTCTGACTTAGTAAATTTCAATACAATATTTTGTATTTGAATATAAAAGTATATGTTGTATTTGTTTTATTAATAGTTTATTGTATTGTATATTCATATAATATCTATTGTAATTGCACATTATTGTTCTTATAGATATTTTATTTCACTGATAAAATTTTATATTCATATTCACATTTTTTTTCTTTTTATCGTAAAACGGAAAATTTTATTTCATTGAAATTTTTCTAATGTTCTATAGAACACCAATACTTAGTTCTACTAGTTTTGATATTTTAGAAACTGTTAATGAATACATATTATTCAGCAACATTAATTGCTCAGATGTAGAAATAGGTTAATGGTCTTAATTTTGCAAGAAATTACTGTTAAGATTATTTTTTAGCAAGCAGTGACCATCATTTGGCAAATCTATGTCTTATTTCACAATAGCATATTAATGACAGCAGTTATTGTATGGTTTACTTTGATCGATAAGACATTTAATTTTAATTTTTTATCTTAGATTCATTCTTTTAGGTTTATTTTAATATAAATCTTAAACCTTCCTTACAAAAGTAATAAATGTATTTATGTACATGTGTGTATATTATATACATTATTTTAATGAAACCTTGTGGTACATATTCTTCATTTTTAAATAGTTCCCCTTTAGAACCATTTCTCTTTTGTTTTTTTGTTTAGACGACTCTATTCGACAACATTTCAATGAAGGTCGTTTACCATCTCCTCCTATGTACCAAAACAATATATCTGGATATATGCAATCTGACCAGCAAAATTATCAACACCAAACCGATAATGGATATCAGCAAGATGATCATTATGGACAATCAATTCAAAACTGTATGCAACAACCTTTATACAATAGACCACCACCTCCATTTAATCAACCTCCTCCCAATATACATTTACAACCCCCACGTAAGTAAATAAAAAAAATGAAAACATTTAATTTTATTGTAATTTGCTGATAAATATATTATTTTTATAGCTTCAATGGAACTTCCTGATTTAAGCCGACCTCCACCAAATTTTATACAGAACAATTTTTCTTTACCTCCTGTACAACCAGATGCTATTTCTGATGAATTGCTACCATCGTTACCTTACTATGAACTTCCAGCTGGTCTTATGGTACCATTAGTTCGAGTTAGTTAAAAATAAATTATGATTTAATTATAATATTTTATTGTTACACTATACTAATGTGATGATATTTTATTTAGTTGGAAGATTGTAATTATAAGCCCTTAGATCCAGATACAATCAGATTACCACCACCAGCTCCACCTACTGAACGTCTATTAGAAGCAGTTAAAGCATTTTACATGCCTCCTGGACATTTTGCTCCACGTGATAGGTAAAAGCATTCATAATTTAAAATTGTATTTGTTATTTGAACAACAAGTTTTGTTTTAGTGATGGTTGGGAAAAGCTTGGTTTATATGAGTATTATAAAGCTAAAAATTGTGCAAAGAAACAAAAAGAAGATGACATTGCCAATAATATTCGAGAGAAATCAAAGTCTCCATCTCCAATTATTTTACCTACGGTGAAGGATAAATCACCAATTCGAAAAAAACGATATAGAAGGTTAAACCAATTCAATCAAAAATAAAATATAATCATTGATAATATTTCCATATTTATTTATAATTTTAGTCGAAGCCGCAGTCCTAAACCACGTAGTCCACCCCGGCGAGTCACAAATAAAAAAAGTAGCCCTCCACCAACACCAAACCGTAATCGTCGAAGACGTTCTCCATCTAGGTCCCCAACACCTTCACCCCCATCTTCTCAACGAAGTCCTACGCCACCTTCTTTTGGAGGGTAAGTAATACCATGTTCTTTATTTAGACATCACCATTAATTGTGCTTAAATCAACTTTCAAGTTTTTAATTTAATATATAATCTTTCTTATTTCAGTTATTAATATTGCTAAAATGTTTGTATTATAATTTGAAATAAAATTATGTTTTATATAGAAGTGGATTTGGTAAAACAGCCCAAGAGCGTTTGGATGAATCAAATAAAGGTCATCAACTGCTGAAAAAAATGGGTTGGGGTGGTGCAGGTTTGGGTTCAAAGGAGCAAGGTATCGACACGCCTATTAGCGGTGGTGATGTAAGTAAACCAATGATTGAAAAATGTTTTGTAGTGAATATTGTACTGTATTTTTTATTGTTTTTCCGACAAATCAGTTGTAACTATTGTATAAAATTATATTTATCTGTGGCTTTGTGTTGGTCGTCATTATTAATTAGGTCCGAGATAGGACTGATCAATATAAGGGTGTGGGAATCAGTTTGAACGATCCATACGAGAACTTCAGAAAGAACAAAGGGAAGGCGTTCATACATAGGATGCGTACAAGAGCCGAGGAACGAATGGAAGGCAATGCGTAGGTTTGTATAGAGTTTATCACTTTGATAGAAAAATGTGTTTTATATATAAAGGATGTATAAAATAATATTTAATTATTCAACTATATGATTGGAACATTTAAGAAATTGTCTTTATCAGTGTTTCACCCACAGGTTTAAGATATCTTAAACCAAGGTTTCACTCAGACCCTCCTCAGGGGATAAAAGTGTTAAGAATTTTTTCAGGAAGGTCATGAGGTCCAACTTGATTAAAAATAATTTCAAAATAAAAATAAAAATGAACAATAATTCTTTATTTGGGAATATATATATATATATATATGTTTTAAATGTTTAAGATTCCGAATGAAGTGAAGAAGCTAGTGTTTTTACAATGATGTTTTTTTTCTTTTTTTTTAATTTTTTTTTTTTTCTATGTACAACTTTTTGTATAGAAATACTTGTCCAAAATTTTGATCAATAACTTTTTGAAACCGGATTCGCCTCTAGATTCTACTTTAGAGAGGTCATTTTTTGAATTTCTCAATTTTTCAATTTTTTTTCAGAAAAAACTACCCAAAATTTGACAAAAATGACTCGGAAACCATCATTTTTTGATCCGAATTTTATGAAAATTTAAACATAGATAGAAAATCCTATAAAAAAGATTTTGGCGCAAGAAAATTTAGAAAATGTGAAAAAAAATTTTGGAATATTTTGAAATTTTTTTTTTTTTATGAACTTCCTTCGTTCAGAATAGTTTTACTGAAGAAATGATTTATCGTTTCTTTAAAATTTAATACGCCCGTCAAGAGAATACCACCCGTCATGTGAAGTACACCCATCGTGCGAAGTATGTCCGGCTTTTGTAATCTCACATCTCAAATAATCATGTCTAAATATAATATAGATAAAATAAACTTTTTTTCTCCTTGCCAAAATTACGCCTCTAAAAAAAAAAAAAATTAGTAAAAAATAGAAGAACAAACTATATTTGATTCTGAAGTAAGAGCTGGTTAGAAGATAAAGTTTTAATAAATCTCAAAATACCAAAGAGTATAAAAGGTTGAGAATTTCTGTTATACACTTATTTTGTATTATTAGGAACAATAAACGGTACATCTGGCTAAATTGACATATTTACATGTTTCAATTTAAAAATTTCAAAGTTTCTCTATCAATCTTGGCCCAATTTTTATTATATAAATTGGATTCACAATAATTTAAAATCTAGTTAATTAAAATTTAATCCATATTAAAATAAATAATTAGTTATTAAAATACAGTAAGTTTAGGTTATTGACCTGTTAAATTATTTTCTGTCAATTGAACATATTTGACTGGTCTAAACTCTAAATCCATAAATTAAGAAAATACATTTTTGTAAAATAATTACATTCTAAGACTAAAGTGTATATTTACAATTTAACTGTAAGTTTAAGTTAAAGTTTGGTACATTGAATATATTTCAATAAATTGTTGAAAATAAACAAAATTTTAGCAATCAAGGTGAATTGACCCATCAAATTCTATTTGATTTGTGATAATTAACAACATTTGGATAGATGCTGCCAACTTTTATACACAGTCCAAAATTCATAAATGGAAAATTTTGGATTTTGTCTAAATTAACGTTGACTGTCAGGTAATTGATCTGCCAAGAGTTCATTGTCACACAATCTTCAAGAATCAAACTGTCATAATGTCTGTTATATTATTTCATAACCCAACCCTAGTCTAATAAAAATATAGATTTTTGATATGTAGTCTATAAATTTGAAAGATTAAAAATATGTGGATTAACTAGTCTAGATATCAAATAATTGGTTTATTGTTTAGAATACTATTAATGCTGCACTCTGGACTATTTTAGTTCGATTTATATAATAACAGATGAATAGACACACTAAACTACAAAATTTAATCTGACAAAAATGTACTGACTTTTATCAATAGTGGTGCGATGAAGTAAAGTATTATTGTGCTCAATCTTGAATTTATACTGAGCATTAGTAACTGATCTAGAATAATACATTTCAAATTTATGGATTCTGTATAAATATATAATAAAGTCATATGCATGTTTGTATCATCTAGAACAGCATTTCTCAACCTGGGGTAAGTGTCCCTTTGGGATTATGGGACTCACATATCAGGGGTACCTAAAAAAAAAAAATGATTACGCCAGAAAAATAGAATTTGATTCATTTAAAACTGATTTTTTAGAACCTATTATTTTTTTTGTTTGGTGCTAAAGTATAACCTAACTCTAAATGCCCATTTGTACATAAAACCTTCAGTGACAAGATTAAAAAAAGAAACATCAATTAGTGTTGATGGGGGGAGAGGAACAAGTGGGATAAAAAAATGTGAGTAAAAAAAACGTTGAGAACACTGATCTCGAAAATATGTTATTGAAAACATGAACAAGGTTATGTTAGGGTTGGTAGATTTAATAGTTTATCAACTAAATTATCAAGTATATAATTTAAATCATTATGTTGAATGGCCAATGTTATATTTTCAAACATACCTTTTATTATTGAACTTGTAATCATATAACTAAAAGATTTTTAGTGTACATTAACATTGCATTAATGATACACTTGTCTAAGATTTAATCGTCAATAAAAAGAAAAAAAAAATGTTTTTTTACCAATAACTACAGATTAATAAATCTACTGAAATACCATGTTTTTCAATGTAATTGTGAACCTTTTAAAAATATAATTAGTTTTTATTATTATTTTTTTTTTAATAAAAATGATTGAATCAATATATTTCAATATTTATCGTGAAAATTAATTATTAATGTATAATTGAATAACCTATGTGTTCATTTTCATTTTTGTACCTCTACTTAATTTCATTATTTTTGTATACATTGAGATTTTTTAGTTATCTCATGCTAGTCTATTGTTTCAGGTGAACAATGTCCATGTTAAATTATTTGTTATATGGTTTATGCTATTTGGTAGTACGCCTCTAGCCGTGGAGGTGTGGCTAAAACGCGTTATATTGCAAATAAATATATTTTTTTAGTAATAATTATTTTAGCATATGGGTTGAAAATACCGTAAAGAACAACATTCAGAAATTAACTACTACTTTGTGAATATTTTTATTTACCAAGTCAAATTTTATAATAATAAAAATAAACTAAGATTAAGTTACAAGGATTATTGTTATTACCGTGTAAATCACAAGTCTGCAGTTTAATTAATGTAAAGAATACAAATGTTTTGTTTAAAATACATATAGGTGTTCATAATATATACTTTTAAATAAAATAATGTTCATGAAATCATCAACCGTTGAAGTACAATGGTTAATATGATGACTATTGTTTATCTTGTCAATGTATAGTATAATATATTTTATTTGTTATTTAATTTAAGATACCGCCCATTAAAACACTTATGTTTCCTGTATAGACATGTTATACAGTGTTTATTTTGAAATTTTTGTATAAAAATGTCATGATTTAAAATTACAATGAATAAAATATTATTATTAACTTTTAATATTGAAATGTGTTATTTCATTCTTGTTTCAGTTAACATTGTTGAAAGTGGAATTGGAATGTAATTTAAAACATTTTTCTTATCATTATTTGGATGCAAAATTAAATCAAATCAGTTAATTATTGGTTATCAATGAAGTTGCAAAATCAATTTTATATTTATTCTTTTTGTAGAAATAGTCAGTATTCTATAGATTAAAAGTTAATCCTATATAGCATCTTTTATTAACTGCAATGTTTAAATTTACATAAATTTATCTGTGGTTAAGTATCACTTGTTCCCTTATATAAATTGTTCAAACCTAATTAATTATAATCAGACTCGAAAGATTTAACATTTTTCCTATGCCTGCTTTAAAAAATAAATTTTTTTATTATAATCAATTAATACAGTACATAAAGGTAAAATAAATTAAATAGTAATTTTAAAATAAATTTATTTTTGCAATTAGATTTTTTATTTTCGGTATGTAATGGATTAATATAATTAATATAATTGTGTAAGACTTAGAAACTATTCATTATATTTTATATGCTTGAGTAAATAGTGAAATTGGTTAGAATATAGTGCAGGAAATTAAATTGAATAATCCTTTGGGCTGTGATATGGTATATTGATCAACAGTAGTCAGCTGGCCAAGACGGCAGGGCAACGAACGCTGCGAGGCCCTAGCTTTCTTTTTTTAGATGTTCGCTTTATTTAGGAGAGTGAGACAAAAACTTGGTGTGCAATATTGGTAAGGTCTTTTCTATTTTATATGATTAATTTTTAATTTGTTTTATAAGACTGAGCTGGTGTCCAAATAGTGGTATAATTGAAGGTCTGCAGATCAGTAATTTAACACACAAATGTGGGCTTCCTCCTTCATACAGAATTTTCTTTTTTAGTTGTTTTATTTTCATAAGGGATACCGACCTTAAACATATGAAAGTGCATAGTTATGCCATTGTTACAGAGTGAACAGGCCTTGCATTACATGTGAAGGGGCACTTTATTTAGATGCAGTGGTTAATTCAGGGTCAAGTTAAGGGGGTCCTTTAATAAAAAAAGAAGTAAAGTAAAGGCAAGAAAGCCTCTAGTTTATTAAGTATTTTTCATTAAATTTAATAGTTCTTAATTTTATTGCTAATAATGAACAAATATTAAATTATACACAGTTTAATTAAAGGCTGTTAACTTCAGTCATTACTAGGGTCTATATTTGTGAGCCTTAATTACAGAATATTTGAATACTTTAAATTGAATTACTGAATATTTAAAAATGAATATACTTATACAGGTATTTTGAATTAAAATTATCAAGGTGATTCAGCTAATATTTTTGTTCTACAAAAACCTATATATATATATATATAGCTATATTACTGTTCTAACAAATATTTTATTACTCACTTAAGCATAAATTTATAAATTTGAAAGTAATAATAATAATAAAAATAAAAACAGTTTTTATATGAATATGTACCTATGTAGACCTAGTATATAATGATATAATTTAAAAGATTTAAAGAATTATCCATTTCCAATCAACAAATAATAGATTAGTGGTTGAAGGATTGGTTTTATGATGACTATATCGTTAAATAATACTTAATTTTGATATATCATTCGATTTTTGAGAATTTAAAACGCCATATAGACAGTCAGTCGTCGGGTTAAGTGGATGCTGGCGGGAAACGCTTGTCATCCCTGGCACAGAGTCTAGTATAGCATGTGACTAAATAATAAATTTATTTAATCATATTGGTAGCATCAGCTATGATCCCTGGTGGCCTAGTCTATGATAATCACTAGGGACTTGTAGCTCAAAAAAACCTTAAAATATACATGCATTTATGCTTTAAAAATATACCAAATGTGCTAAAAAATTTACAAAATATGCAAAAAGATTAAAATATTTTTCTTATAAAACATTAATTTTACTGTAAAAACTCAAAATATTTCAAAATTGTATTATTATATATTACAATATGATTTGTGAAATAATATATTTTTTAGATTCTGAACGAAGTGATGAAGCTAGTGTTTTTACATATGATGTTTATTATTTTTTTTTTCTGTGTACAACTTTTTGTATAGAAATACTTTTCCAAAAGTTTAGATCAATAACTTTTTGAAACCCGATTCGCCTCTAGATTGTACTTTAGATAGGTCATTTTTTGAATTTCTCAATTCTTCAATGTTTTTTTTGGAAAAAACTACCCTAAATTTGACAAAAACGACTCGAAAACCATTTTTTGATCAGAATTTTATGAAAATTTAAACATAAATAGAAAATTCTATAAAAAAGATTTTGGCGCAAAAAAATTTTGAAAATGTGAAAAAAAATTTTGGACATTTTTCGAAATATATTTTTTTTTCTTATATTAATAACATCTTTCGTTCAGAATCGTTTTACTGAAGAAATGATTTATCGTTTCTTTAAAATTTAATACGCCCATCAAGAGAATATCACCCGTCGTGCGAAGTATGTCCGGCTTTTTTTTTAACCTTACATTTTAACAAATCAAATATC
>JAIPRM010001709.1:0-35590 GCA_025469315.1 Stegophylla sp. TES_Ste_2020
ATTATTAACTTCCTTCGTTCAGAATCGTTTTACTGAAGAAATGATTTATCGTTTCTTTAAAATTTAATACGCCCGTCAAGAGAATACCACCCGTCGTGCGAAGTATGTCCGGCTTTTTTAAACTTTAATTAGTGTCCTAAACAGGCAAAACCCAGAGATTATTTTTATATTTTAATTGCTGTGCCAAAGCAAAAGCAAAATCCAGGTAGGTATTATTTCTTATACATTTTATTCACACAACTCAGTTATTAATTACCAATTTCACTTTTGTGTTTTATTAGATTTTCATATGTTATATTGTAAAAACACTAGCTTCTTCACTTCGTTTAGAATCTAAGACGTCATATTTACCACGATCTACGGTTATGATGTAGGTACCTGCCTAATCGTTGACAACATTATCATTATTGTGGTACGGGGCCGACAACAATTTAATATAATTGACATAATATTATATTCGGATACTTACGGTCGTCGGTTACTCAAATCGTCGTCGTCGTCGCGGTAATATCGTACGGATGAGACTTCACACGGTTACAACAACCAGCAGATAGGAATTGGCATGTCTGTAGCGTAATAACAGGTCAATGGTTTTTTTCTAATTGGCTTCCGAACGTCTTCACGTACCGTCTTCGGTATGTCGATCCCATTCGGAACCGGGGCCCGGCGGTAACGTTTATTGGGATATTTTCGTGGGAAAGCCGAAAAACCGGCAAGCTCATATAGCCGCCGCCGCCGCCGCACGGTTATGAGAAACGAGGGCTAAATAATGCGCGCCTACGCGTAAACGCCCGACCCGAAAGTAATAATAACAATCATTATACATTTCGAACGCACTTATCGGTTAATAATTTTGGTAAATTAGGCCTACGAATTGTACACACAATCGATAAACCGGCCCGCGAGTACGTCTTGTTGTAATCGTTATGTAACCAACTTGTAGAGTGTAAAATCTCTTCACTATTTTACAAACACAAGTAGTGGACGAAAGAGAGGGTAAATTTTGTAAAAACTGCTTAACTCGAATACGGTGGTTCAAGGTATATCCGGGTTTCTTGTCTATATTTTATTCATCGTTTTACTTTACCTTACTTTACTTCACTTTACTTTTATTAATTCAATAAGCACAAAAAAGAAAAAAGTTTACAAAAAAAAAAAAAATTGATCACACCACACGCACACACACACACACAATAATATTAATAATATAATAATATTGTTATGTTGTAATCCTTTTCAAAGCAAAATATTCAATAAAAAATATTTTTTAACATAGACGCCATTTGTTAGATGTGTTATTCTGTTGAGACTGTCTAAAGCCGTTGTTCGATTTTTTTTTTTTTTTTTTATATATATAATCAAGGTCAATAAGTAAATACTTGGTATCTATACTTAAATAATGTTAATTTGTGTTTAATAAAATCAGTTTTACGATTTAGATACGGCATAATGACACTCCTTTATAAATATAAAACTTTTTATAGGACATAAAATAATTATTGTGAATCGTGATTTAAATTTCCATTATCGTTATTATGTTTTATAATTTATTCTTGCAAGTTTTACAATTTTCGAAAATAATATTATCCTTTTTACTATTCAAATTTTTAATAAATTAATAAATTGAAAGCGTTACCATACGTTTAGTTTTACAGTTACGTTTTCGATATACTACTAACAATAATAGAAAATCTAAATCAACATTAATTTTTTCATGGTGTCGGCTTGACTTGCTTTAGTCGTCCGTAACTGCATACAATACCTTTGAGTCAAGAAAACTACGGGACCGTCAAACAAGTCACAACGGACACCCTCGAAAAGTCGTACTTTGTTTACTCTTAAAGAGGCCACGATAACGAGCACACACAGCAAGAGGTAAACGTACGACTATCTTAGGATTTATTCCAGAAGCTTCTCTAAGGTCTTTTTACTCTGGACAACTGGCCACGATAACGAGCACTGGAATATCACAGAGTGAGGTTTTCTTTTCCTCTAGAACAATGTTGTATTTTTTCCTATATTGACCACGATAACGAGTACTACATAAGGATTTAAATACAACAGTTCTTTACATTATTTTAAAAGCTTAAATAATTATACTCGATTAAATTATATTTTAAAAGGTTACTCTTGTAAATAAAATTAACACTCTGTTTTAAAATATTGAATTTAAATGTTTATTATTTTCTTTTCGACAAAAATTGTTTAAGCTATATTAAAAATTGATTTGGGACTTTATGTCTCAAATAATACAATTGACAAGATATAATGTCTCCGGCAAACTGCCTTAGACAGTACAAAGTAAAATAAATATCTCCACTGTATTACTTACAGTGACACTTTAAAGTCAGCTTTCCGCCGAAGTGAGTCCTACGTAGTGATGGGAAAATTCCCGAGAATTTAATTACGGGAAGTTCCCCGGGAATATTCCCCAGATCGGGAATTTATCGGGAACGTTATGTAAATATTTTAAATTATGATTTATTGAATGAAAAATACAGCATAACAATATGTTTAAATTATAGTACTACAATACTTACTTTTAAAATGTTTGATAAACCAATAAGTGTTAAATGTTTTAATTTCAATGTACTAAATAGGTAATAATATAATTATAAATCAAGTGTATATAAAAAAATAATGTTTTCATTTTATGTCATGAAATTTGCAAATAATTGATCAAAATTTAATACAAGTTACTACTTGTTGCCTCTTCATAAGTCTTTTAAAAATAATTGTGATTATTATAATTAATACCGTTATAATTTCAAATAAAATGAACATAAACAAATTAAATAACCATTACCGAGGACCTACTTTATTAAATGAAATAACATATTTTATTAGAGTGCTTGTTTAAAAACAATGTAGGTAATATAGTTATTATAATTTATTGTTTTAATAACAATAAGTGTGATAATATTAATTATTAATACAATATCCAGCATTCTTCGGTAGCAGTATTTAATAAACAGTTGAAAAAAAGGATTTACTTTCTTTAATGCAATTTATTCCTGAAGTATATTTCGTGATTTTCATAAAAATTTAAAAATTAAAACAAATTTAAATGACCCAGACACCCAGTAGTGTCAGATTCAGATGCAGAAAACGAGTGATTACAGATTCAAAGAATGTAAAGTTTATATTTTTTTGTCTTGATTGATAATATTCCTCAAGGAAGAATCATTATTTTTTTTAAGTATTCCTAAAGTATGGATCTGATTTTATTTTTATTAATAATATTTTAAATGTAAGGATCTCAGTTTTTATTTTTTATATAAATACCTATTTCTAAGGTAAAGATCTCAGTATTATTTTTAATAACATAATAATATTAAAATACAATAAACTTAAACACTTAAATTATGGGAAATTATGGAAACCAGTGAATTTACGTATAATAAAATTAACATAAAACTGATAAAACTATGTAAAATAAAATAACGATAATTTTAAATTTTTTTATATATTATCTATTTTATCCTTTTTTATATTGCTTATCAACATTAAGTTGGTTAACAAAGCAGTGCAGCTGATTATTGGGGCGAAATAAAGTACATTTACTAATACTATTTTTCTATTACTGTTTCGCACCAGTATTTATGATGCAGTCGTATTCAAAAATTGTATTTATAAAAATTTGAAGGAATATTCCTGAGAGGCTGGGGAATATTCCGGGAATATTCCCTGTTCCCGGGAATATTGCCAGGGGAATATTCCTAGTGGCACATCACTAGTCCTATCACTACGCCAGAACTGACGAACCCGTCGTCTTTTCGAATAGACGGCCGCTTCGACCGAGTCCGATACGACCTCCCTCTTTGGCCTTTTTACATTATAAAAAATATTTTGTTTAAAACTATTTGAGCGCTGCTATAGTAGTAGCTACTCAGGATTCCTAGAACATTATATTTTATTTTGTTTCCGCTCATTTGCCTCATCAACACTTAATCCTAATATTCCCACAGGCCTTAAATTTACTTACTATGCTAAAATAATTCTACGGGCATTGTCTACACGCATATACACATATATCCATACGCACACACAGACACATATACACATACACATACACGCACATACATACACATATATATATATTTATATATACTCCCTATAATACAACAATGGGAAATGTGAAATAAATCATTTATTGTTTGAAATATTAGACTTATAATAGCTTGAAATATTTGCGTTAAAATACAAAACTGTCTCGTGATTTTTTTTTTTTTTTTTTTTTAATTATTATAGCATTGGTCTACGGCAATAACGTATAAATTTTTAAGACCGAAATTTTCATATTTTAAATTTTATACCACCGTTTTATATAAAATTGAAAATTGCCATTCTGTGAATCAGATTATTAGAATAATATTGGTGCTTGAATCTCTAATAAAGGTTAATCCGTTCATTTTTCTACGTTTTTAAGTTTGCAAACAATTTAATAATATTGTTAAATAAATCATAACATTATCATCATTATTATGGAGTATTTGACAAAATTATCAAATAATTTGGAAACTTATAAAAAATCCTAGAAAATGTATGGATTTAACCTCTTTATAAGGGATTTAAGCAGCAATATTTTTTTAAAACTCGGGTTTAAAAATTACTATTTTTATTTGTTTTTTCTAACATTATTGTAGTATAATTGGGACCTACAAAAAGTTATTGCTGTAGTTGTAATTTTCAAAAGAAAATTAAAGTTAAAAATTATTAACAGGACAAAAGTTATTGCATTGATCAAATCGTATTGAATTGGACAAACTCACACAGCTTAACCAATTTATGATTACATTAATAATAATAATAATTATGAGTTGAGATTTTTAGCCGTTTTATTTTAGCGTCATTTCCGAATCGATTAGAATATTTTGAAATCATGTACGAAATAGATTTTCGAAAAATCGCATCGTTTTTTTTGTAATTAACTACTCGCCAAATCCGGATAATATACTCGCGTGAGTTGAAGCGCGATAATACTATTATGCTAATAACATATCCGTCGGCGGACCACCTCGCTGCGACCACAGGACGAATGACGGTGCGAGTTATTATAATATACGACAGCCGTTGCGAATAAAAAAACGAATTCGGTCTACGCGTGTAGGTACATGTACCTACTGTGTATTTTATGTCTACGAGAGAATGGCGAAGCAGTTAATATTGAATTCATTACGTTATGATATAGTTTAAATTTACGCGCGTTTCGGTTGCATTGCGATTTCGGTGCTCACAACATTATAATAACGTCGGTCGGTCGGTTGGGTTTTTTTTTTCAGTAGTTGTGACTATAGAGTATAGTCTGAAAATACCGAAAAAAAATAAAAAAAAAAATAATAATACGCAGCAGGAGACGAGCGCTGAGAAAAAAAATAAAAAATAAAAAAAACTATATGTATGTAAAATATGTCCGCGCTCACGAATGTCACGAATAGGTTTTCGATTTAAGTCGTTAAATTTATTTGGCACGATAAAACTTGACCTCGCGACGAACCGTCGGTCGTGTATTATAGTCCATAGCGAGTCTATAATAATATCTCCCGAGCACGGTAACGCGTTGAAGATATAATAATAATAATATAACATAACACTTTTGAGGGCAGGTAAACGTTTTTTTTGTTTTTTTTTTTTTTATAGGTCACATTTATCTTGTGTATATATATATATATATAAATTATACAAACGTGCGCTGTAGACGAGTAGTAGGTAGTCAGTCGCCAATAGTCAAAATAGCATATTAGTCGCGGAACACAATGGACGTATGGCGAATTTTTTTATTTTTTTCGTTAGTGTTTAATTGTACTGCCCACTCGGGCAAAAACACCGGGTGGCGCGCTGTAAACAAGCTATTAGAAAACACACGTGTACGACGGGTATGTGCATGTGTACACACGAGCATGCGTGCTGATGGAAGGAAACAAGGAACAATTAAATCACTGATCACGCTGGTCACAATAGAGAACGTCTACGTCTATGTGTATTATTAGACCCGAATTCTCAAATAGTATTTTTTAGATTTTTTTGAAATTCTGAAGAAAAAAAAAATTATAACAGTTTTATTGAAGAAATGATTTATCGTATTTTTTTAAATACACCCACTGAGATCATCCCACCCGAGGAGCGAAGAATACCTTTAGTGTAAAGTATGCCTAGTTTTTTTTTTTTTTTTTTAATTTCTTGTTAAATTAATAAAGTTGAATCGGTGAATATTAAATATTTAATATCAAATTAAATATTTATTTGAATATTGTATTATATTAGAAATATGCAAAGTATACAAAATAATATAATTACTATTTGTGTAAACATATGAAGTGACTCGTGAACATCACAAACCAAGTGCAGTAAACAGAAGTTGGAAAAAATACGTGCCAATGCATAGTATAAAATATTCTATTCTTTATTGTTTGTAATATAGAAAAGAATCACTGATAACTGTTTAAAAAACAACCGCCTATAACATACCTACCATATTTTAAGTCAGGTAATGGGGTCAACACGTGTAGGCGTAGACATCACGCATTGTTTATTTGAATCAGACCAAATTATTTTCTTCTTAACTCAACACTGTATTTCGTTATTTTCACTGCAAGTGTCATGGCACGTACTGGCCCACTGGGATACCGGGAATATCCGGGCAGGTCATTTTCATAATCATAAGACTCGTCGAGGCCCTATTTTTTTCATTGTATAGAATTTTAATGTGATTGTTTTCAAATAATGAATGTCACACAGTGAATATAATAATTAAAATGTTTAAATTACTAAATATAACTCATTAAATGCCTAATATTATCCATGGGCCCTCCAATAATTCTGATCATATTCTCTGCCACTATATTCAAGTAGTTGTGGTATTTTCGTTTTAGTCAACCTTTCCACCTATAACCTACTTAAATTAATAACATTATGAAATTAAAAAAAAATTTAATTTCAGATTTCACTTTCTTTTGATATCAAAATGTATACATAGTTAATTTAATAATTTGTCTTAAAATACTGAAGTGCCGAATCGCATTCTTTATTGCAATAAATTAAGTTATGTTCATTTATTTTTAGACACTTACGTAGAATGACTGCAGTAGTCTTTTTAATATTGTTTTTGAATTTACTTTTGGTGCTCGATATACTTTTGTTGTGCTTTGACATTTTTGCATTTACAAATTAGTATTACCATCATACTAGCATTTGTTATATATTTTTTTGTATTGATGCAATAATAATTATGCTCTAAAAATCTCCCTGTAGTATGTATGTTATGTACTTAAGTTGGGTATTTAGTGTAATTGAGTTCAGTCGATTTAAATTGTTCGTGTTTGCATTTTAAAAAGGCACCAATATTATAAGTGTACTTACTCAATATATAGAAATATCGATTATAATTAAGTATAACGACTTGCATTCGGAAAAGGATAAAATTGCTCACCAAATATACAAATATAACACAATGTTTTTCGATTTTAAATATCTATAGAAGACTGAAGAAATATTTCAAGAACATTGTAGAAAAATATCAAAGTATGCGTAAGGTCGATAATCTCCATATTAATCGCTAATTAATCTTATAATGGTCCATTTTTATTAGGTTTCGGGTAGGGAGACTGTGCTCGTAGACGTTTCGTATTAAATATACAATTTTCATAACCAGATTCACGGTTTCAAAGTATCCCGTAACTGGTTATAATTAATCGTATTACTTGTTTATGTAAACGGAATGACAACATGTACCGAAAAGTACATAATATTATTATACTGCGATAATATTATCGTAAATTAAAAATTATCATAATCTATGGATTCATATTACAATGCAACTGTTTCTCGAGACGAGCCTCCGTTCGTCGTTATTGTCACATTTTCGGCATAACATTATTTGACCACAGGGAGCCAAGTGAAAATCACGTGCACACGCTCGTATGTTGTGTGTGTGTGTTTCGTTTTTTTTCTGTGAATACAAGTAAACTTCTAATTAACTACGCGTTCGTCCAAGTAGCACCGCTCGATAAATGCGTTTAATATTTAAATTAGAAATTTCATTATTGACAGCCGATTTACAACAATATTCGTGTGTTACTGCGCTACCCGTGTGTTATCGTTATTGTAAAAAAATTATTTATGTAAATTATTATAATATTTCTGAAACACGATCTACATAGAGTCCGGATTTTTAATGAAAAACATATTATACGATTATTTTTAACGAACACATACGGTTTGGCGGGCGTAAAATACGCGTGTGTATATCTTCAATCTATCAAAATGATTTCGTTTCACTCGGAGTCTAGTGTTTTTACAATGAGTTTATTATTATAATTATTATTATTTTCCTGTTGAACACTTTTTCGTATGGAAATACTGGCCCAAAAGTCTCGATCAGCCTACTTTTTGAAATGTAATTTTCCTTCAGACGGTACCTTAAAGAGGTCATTTTTTGAAATTCTCAATAGTTCCCTCGAAATTTGGGAAAAGTACCCAAAATTCGATAAAAAAAGACTCGGAAACTATATTTTATTAATCCAATATAGATAGATAATAATATTAGAAATATTTTGGCACAAGAAAATTTTGAAAATGTGAAAAAAAATTATTAGATATTTTTTTCCTCGTCAAAATTTGTTTTTTCACATTTCTCAGTTAATAGTAAAATATAATACTGGCAGAGTAATAAATATATCTTTTAGATTCTGAATGAATTGAAAAAGCTAGTGTTTTTACAATGATGTTTATTTTTTTTTTTTCTGTGTACAACTTTTCATATAGAAATACCCGAAATTTGACAAAAACGACTAGGAAACCATCATTTTTTTAATCTAAATTTTATGGAAATTTAAACATCGATAGAAAATCCTATAAAAAAGATTTTGGCGCAAGAAAATTTTGAAAATGTGAAAAAAAAAATTTGGACATTTTTTGAAATTTTTTTTTTTTTTATTATTAACTTAAATTATCCTTCGTTCAGAACCGTTTTACTGAAGAAATGATTTATCGTTTCTTTAAAATTTAATACGCCCGTCAAGAGAATACCACCCGTCGTGCGAAGTACACCCATCGTGCAAAGTATGTCCGGCTTTTTTTTTTTTTTCTGTTAACAAACTTTATTATTTTTAAGTAAAATGGTATTGAATAAATTGAAGATCCGCTCAGAATGGTTTTATTGAAAAAAAAAATTATTTATCGTTTCTTTGAAGTTCAATACACATCCAAGAAAATCCCACCAAAGGTACAAAGTACATCCTGGTTTTTTGCATAATGTAATGCATACTTCTGGTATGTGTACTTATGGTACGCGTTCAAGAATCGTTGATTTATATTAGAGAATTCAAAACGATTTCTAGATTTTAGATTATTCGGTAAAAACAACGACTAACCAAATTAAAAAGATACAAATAATAATAGATTTGATAACCACGATGTGGTAAATTGTTGTAAAATTAAGTAGGTAGTACTTTTTCACGTTAACATATTGAAAATATTTTAGAAATAATGATAATATTTAAAGAACACTGAGGAGCGTATTCGGAGAACGCCTCATGAATTTTCGCTGCACATAAACATCATGATATTATTTGAAACGTTTCAGAAACAGAAGACGAATCCGGACTGGGATAATAAAATACCGTTCGGCGAACGGGACGACGCGCTACGGGGTGGTAACGAAATTCGTTTGAATACAAAAAAAAAAAAAATTAAAAAGAGGCACAATACGACGCGATGTATACAAACTCGTTTGGCACGGCGCGACGACGTCTGGCTAATTGTCGGTGACATTCACCGTGGGTGGCGGCGCCCTCTCACGCGTATAGGTACTTATCGGCCGATAAATTACTCTGCGCGTGTGACCTCCCCAAACCCCAGTCCAACAAGTCACTACACTCACACCGCTGCCCCTAAGTGTGCAAGCCCCGTCCATCAGCTGCCCCCCCGCGTAACACTCACATCCAGGTGGGGTGCGATCCAATGGTCGTGATAACTTTGTCATCAACGGCATAGGTAGAGGGGGAGACACATGCGCCAGACACTGGGATGACGATAAAGAAATATATATACAGGGTGCAGATTCATTATGCATTCTCACTCACGTTTTCGGTCGTAAAAATGGAAAAATTTTGAATTCTTTTCTCGAGAATGTTAACTGTATTAACGCAATAACTGTGTTTTCCATAACTTTTTTCTTTCAAATCGCACCCGCCTTCCCCTATTTTAACTGCGGAATTTTATTCGGGTGATTTTTCTGTCAATTTTGATGTATTAAAATCAAATTCGAACGAATAGTTTTTTAATCATTTAAATTTAAGTGTTAGAGATAATATTCTCTCGGACCCATATTTTAGGTACCAAAGAAGAAGAAAAGAGGCTCACATGTTAAACATTTTACTTCGCCATAAAAATTTTCACGATATTGTCTACCCATATATGTCAAATATTCATAAGGCTTGGATTAAAAGAAAAGTGTTATAAACATTTTTGTCACGTTTTGGGTATTTTTTCCTTTACTACTTAAAATGCGAGCTATAGGCAAGTTCTGGTACAAAATGTTGCTGATCAAAACTTTTGGTTAAATATTTCTATACGAGAAAATGTATATAAAAAAAAAAAAAATCCGGACATACCTCGCAGTATGAGTATTCTTCGCTCCTTGTTTGGATGCTCTTGGAGGGCGTATTGAATTTTAAAGAAACTATAAATCATTTCTTCAATAAAACGGTTCTGAGCGGAGCTTCAGTTCAAAACTATTCTGATTAAACCGACAAAACAATTTCATTCTTAATACTTGATTCAGGAATGTTTAATTTGTTTTAGACGCAGCACACTTTAATAATATTTATGTAAAATAATGTCTTTTTATTTTTTACTTTTTTTAAATTATACGTAATATTATTATGCTCGTGGGGTAACGCGTACACGATGAATGTTTCCGGTTGATAGGTATTTGGAAAATTTGAGTAGAGTTTGAGTTGGGTTTTCGTTGAGCGCAAACTATTTTCCAATGGTATTCCATTTATGTAAACTATGTAAAAGCCGATTGGCGTTAATTTATAAAATAAATAACATATTATTTGATATAATATAGTTTAATATTTAACTACACATTGATTTTTATTTTATTTTTATCTTTAAACATTTTATTTCGTTTTATTAATATAATGTTACATTAACATCCTGATGGGGTCGTGTCGATGAAAATCGGAATAAAATCGCGTTTTCCGAGAACGCATTTTTTTCGCCTCTACAATATGTGTCTGGTACGGCGTGCAGCACAGAATATAATAGTATTCGTACACAATAATATTTCGTTTCGTTTTGTAGCGCCGTATGCTGATTCCCAACGTCATAAAGCGCGTTTAACGCGGCCGTAACGATATTTCAAATATCACATTATTATTCTATCTTCGGCCGAGCGTTTTATCGTGTCACCCATACTATTCTACGAGTGCTGCACAATAATAATGTCATTATTATTATTATTTTGCCGTCCGAACCGTTGTTTTACGGCCGTGTACGTTTTACGTGTGATATGTACTATTTATCGTGTGCGCAAAACGTTGACGCCAACGGTCTCGTGCAGACGACTCGTGTGTTTGCAGCAGAAAAAAACAAAAAAAAAAAAACGCGCACGCGCGCGTACACGAGACGGATAATGTACGCCGGTGAATTACATCCGTTCGCCCGACGACGTTAGGGTTACAATAATAATAATAATAATGTTATACCGACCGATTTCGTCGTCGTCGTCGTCCCGTGCAGAGGAAACAATCGACCATTATTAAGTGAATATTCTTGTCGCCGGAGCACTGTAAACCGTATAGCCGTAGCGGCGATAATAACAGTATTACGACCCGAACGGGATAAATGTTCACCGACCGGGAACGATTTCAATCGTTTTAATTGCTCGATCGTGCGTTTGTGTGTGCGTGTGTTTGTAATATAATATACGTACACGCGTTTTTTTTTTATTCTGTTTTTTTTTTTTTTTTCATTTTTTCAATAACACGCACTGTACGCAAGTACGTATGTAAAGTCCGCGATAATATACGACACCGAATTCCTTACGGTTTTATTGCGCGGTTTTTAATCGTCCGCGACCGGCAGTCGGAACGGTCTGTCTTTTTTTACATTCTGAACGAAGTGAAGAAGCCAGTGTTTTTACAATGATGTTTATTTTTTTATTTTTTTCTGCGTACAACTTTTCGTACGGAAATACTTGTCCAAAAAGTTTCGATCAATGATATTTTTTGAAACCGGATTTGCCTCTAGATTATTGTACTTTAAAGAGGTCATTTTTTGAATTTCTCAATTCTTCAATTTTTTTTGTTGAAAAAAACTATCCAAAATTTGACAAAAACGACTCGGAAATCATCATTTTTTGATCCAAACTATATGAAAATTTAACACAGATAGAAAATAATTTAAAAAAGATTTTGGCGCAAAAAAATTTTGAAAATGTGAAAAAAAAATTTTGGACATTTTTCTAACATTTTTTTTCTCATTTTTTTTTTTTTTATATTATTAACTTCCCTCGTTCAGAATCGTTTTATTGAAGAAATGATTTATCGTATCATTAAAATTCAATACTCCCGTCAAGAGAATCCCACCCGTCGTGCGAAGTATGTCCGGCTTTTATTTATTTTTTAGTTTCCAAATCGTTATTCGGAAATACCACGGACGTACCGTGGATGTCACTCGGATCGGACACAGTCTTAATGGGTGCGATGAGTTTTAAAGAAACGATAAATCATTTAAATCGCAATAATACGATTCTGAACGAAGTGCGTTAATATAATATGATAAAAAGAACAATGGTAGTCGTCGTTTTCGACACGCCCATTAAGAGTATCTGACTCGAGAAGCGAAGAATACCCGGGGTGCAACGTTTATCCGGCTTGTTTCTTGTCTATCACTTTGCTTCGCTTTACTGTACTTTTTTTTATTCGATAAATAAAAAAAAGGAAAAAGACAATTTTACCAAATACAAAAAAAAAAAAAAAAAAAAAAAATGTGAAGGAAAATTAGTGTTAGTAAAAACATTATTTTCGCATTGGGTTTAAAAAATTTCCTCGCGCCAAAGTATTTCTCACATTACGACTGTCTATCTACGTTTAAATTTTCATAAAGTTTGGATTAAAAATAATAAATAGTTCCGTGTCATTTTTGTTAGTTTTTGCATGATTTTTCAAAAATGTCGAGAAAACGATTGAAAATCAAGAAATTTGGACCTCTTAGAAGTACCATCTAGAGGTAAATTTGATTTCAAAAAGTTGCTTGATGAAACTTTTGGACAAGTATTTCTATATATATATATATATATATATATACGAAAAAGTGAGAACACATGTGAAATAAAAAAACGTCATTGTAAAACCACTGGCTTCGCTCAGATTCTCTCAAAATTAATAAACGAATTAATGACATATCCATTCGTCGAACGACGCGATCCGCAGGGGTCTCGTCCACGTACGCCGAGTGAGCGCACTGCACATACCTATTTAATACGATAATATACGGACCACCTATACGCTCGACGATCGGCGGCGTCCGGAGACAAACCGTACGTCGTTAACGACACGACTAATATAATAGTGTAATATAATCATAATAATAACGGTGGACCTTCCCGAATAATAATAATAATAATAATAATAATAATAATGGTTAAAGCTCGGGTACACGTATATATGTATATTATAATATGTTGTCTACCCGCCACCGTTGAACCACCATAAAAAACCATATTCGCTTTTACTCCGTTTTTTATGGGTTCACCGTAAGAATCTAAATACCAATAAAAAAAAAAAAAAAAATATAAAAAAAAAAAAACAACTCGATGTCCTAACCCATTACACGGTTGATGACTATTATATACAGAGCGCAATTCGTTTTCATCGCGATCCACACACACACACATATTATATACATACCTTCAAACATTTATGCACAAATGCACATGTGTGTGTCTATATTATTATATTATACACTGCAGACCGTGCTCATTATATTTATTTATTATCATTTTATATATTATTTTAATTTTCTCCTTTTTTTTGTCGTTGGCCTTAGAGTTACGCACGTAAACGTACAACGTGTACATTGAAATAAACATTTGTACATGTCGCGCGCGCGCACAAACACACGATGAACGTACGAGTCTTAAATATCTATAATCTCGTTGGATCGAGAACGAGGCTAAGAGGGCGACTTCCCTCCCGAAGTCACGACGTATTTTTGGTTTCAATTAAAATACCGGCTTTTTAAACGCCATTCCGACACCTGGTGCTGCAGGTTGATGTCTGCTCCGTAAACTTATTCCCGTGGTTTTTTGCCCAATTCGCCGACAAGAAAAAAAACGGATTTTTTAGATGTTTCTACAAAATTCCTCTGTCGGTCGACAGAAAAAATAAGTTTTTTAAAAATTCCCAATTGTCCGACATAGTATTGTTAGATGTTATTCTACGGTTTAATAGAAATGTATGTTATTAAATAACATTATTTTCTATTTAAATATATTACACTGTATTATACATTGTAATGTGCGTAGATTTATATTATATTATTTGTTTATTAATTTATAAATATTAAAAAGTAAAGTAGAGTAAAGTATAGACAAGAAAGCCAGACATACTTCGCACCACGGATATCATTCGCTCTTCGGGTCAGATACTCTTGAAGGGTATGTATAATTTTAAAGAAACGATAAATCATTTTTTCAATAGGACGATTCTGAACCAAAGAAGTTAATAATTTAAAGAACAGTTGGAGTTGTCATTTTAAACACACTCACCGAGAGTATCTGAATGAAGCTTCAATTAATTACAGACAACAATAATACAATTGTCAATTTTATACTGTAAATTATGTTTTATATTGGTTCATATTTTATAATGTTTAACTATTGTAACGTTCTGTTCGAAATTTATCTGTGATTGTTGAAATTTTAGAGATTTAATAAATATAACTTTTGGAATAGGTAGTAACCAAATAATATGTATTTACTATTGTTGATATTGGGTAAAATTTCAAGTTTCTAATTCAATTAGTTATGGAGGAGCTAAAGAAAAATTAATAAACCGATTTTTTTGAAAATTTTGTTTTATAAAATTTTTCTCGTTTTTGGACAAAGTATTGAAAATTTTGAATAATGACTTCTTGTAGAGTACCACTTGGGTGTAAATTAAGACTTAAAAAAAAAATCGTATGAAACTTTAGGAAAAGTATTTCTATACGAAAAAGTGTTTTCATAAAAAGAAAAAACACATATTTTGCCGTTCTTAATTTATAAATAAATATATATATATATATATATTAAATATTTGTTTTCTTGTGGGGTTAACTTCCAAAACCTTCCCCGTAACTACGTCACTGAATTTAAGCTATACAAAGAGTAGGATGTGTATCTAGGTGGATTTAAGTAGAAGTCTCATGATATTATATAATGTTTTTCTAAAATAACAGTCGTCCCGCGTCCGGCTCGCAGACTGCAGGTTGTCGGGAAGTACATCACAATGTACACAGACTGCAGGTGATGATATAATTGGACCGCGGAGGCTGTACGCATATACATACACAGCGAGGTGATACCGATATTACCGGTGGTCGGTCTCCGGTCCTAACCTCGGGGCTAAGGCGGTTACCTTCCACTCACACCGGAACGCTACCGCGTTACGCTCAATCACACACACACACACACAAGCATTTACGCATATAGTCGTATTATTAGTGTATGTGTGTGTGTGTGTGTGTGTCGAGTTGTACGGCCGACAGGCACGCGATCGTATCGGAATGTCATTATTTTATTTTACTACACGTGCATATAGAGTATACTCGTATAATTTTCTCGTTTTAAAAAGAGCATTCACACAGACACTGCTGTGCTGCAGTCTCCTCTCGCGGCTCTGACAAATCACTGTAATTTCGACGGTTCGTGTGGATACGAGTAGGCAAAACTCTAAACACAGTTTAAAATATAGATGTATTATGTTATACAGGACGTTTCAGTATGATTTGACAAATTCAATAACTTTTGTTCTGTAATCGATTTTATATTCTGAGCAGCCGCGAAGAAGCTTATGAATTGACAATGATGATTAATCCTTCTTTTTTTTTTATTTCGTTTTGTAAGCACTTTTGTGTATAGAAAAAATAATCCAAAAGCTTCAATGAGCCACTTTCAAAATCAAAATTTGACTCTAAATCGTATTTTATACTTAAGCATTTTTCAAATTTAAATATAGATGCTATTAATATTGTATTTATAATATTAACTTATTTCTAAAATTCTAACAAATTCTGAAATCATAACTTTATCTGCTATATATTATGAGTAAATTAACTAGTGTCGATGCCACCACTTAGGTGCCACTCGTTGATTTAAATTTAACCTTGAGATTAGATATGGTACCAAAATTTTTTATTTTTTTTTGTATAATACCTGAACCTATGCTCAGAATCGTTTTCCTGAAAAAATGATTTATCATTTATTTAAAATTAAACTTACCAACCATGAATGTCCCACCCGGAAAACGAAATATATCTATGATACGAAGTATGTCCGTCCATTTTTTTTAAATTTTTAGATCCCAAATTTTAAAATCTGAAATTTCATTGCACAGTTCAAGAAAAAATTCAAAATAGTCATTTTGTGCATCTGATTCCCAGCAAAATATTGATGTTTAAATCTCTAATAAAGGTTATTCCGTTCATTTACTACGATTTTTTTATGTTTGCGAATAATTTTAGTATATTGTTAAATTATTCGCAAACTCAAAAAAATAAAATAAAAATACTATACTTGTTTGCTCGCACGATGATGTAGTAATAATTTACAAAAAATAAGTTATTGCATTTTCTAATCGTACTGGGACGCCCTGTACATATAATAGACACACGCGCTACGGCCATCTGTCCGAGATCGAGCGGACGCGTGCCCCGTATAATATCATACACGATAATATTTCCCGAAACTCACGCCCCCCGGTGACGCACAACGAGAGTTGAGTGTTGGATATTGACTATTATTTTCACTTCCCCTCCATCCCGTTTTGTAGGGCTAATCGTTATTTTTTCATTCAAAGTGACTCGATATTATTTTTGCTCGCGTACCTAGGCCGAGAATTTGACGGCCGACAAACAACAGAACAGCGGGTAGTTATAATTTAAATGTGTTCGACCCCCGAACGACTATTGTCTCCCGACCTTATCTTTCCGACGTTATCTTCCGTTTTAAAGGCTACTTTTTTCCAAAATATTTCAACGACAATAGATTGAATGTTTTATTTTTTTCAAATCTCCCCACGTGACAACGGATCAAAGGGTTCGTACGATAATCGTATAGTATTTTATTTTTTGGTTTTATTCGATTAAACCGGGCGATACGCGACGGAGTATCGCGTGCATTCTATGGGCGCGTAAGCTAAAAAAATAATAATATTATAACGACATTTTGACTCGAGTAAAAAGTGACTCGGCTTCGAGGGGGGCGCGTTGTTTAGAATAAAAAACGTAATAATAATTTTATCAACCTTTTCGACCGAATCGCATTAATTAGGTACGTTCAATATCGTATAAAATTGATTTTTTTTTTTTTTTTATATAAATTTCCGCATACGTCTCATTTGAATAATTTTTATAAACATAAACGCGCGCGTACACTGGTAAATTATAATAATATATTCATGCGAGTAATCAAATAATATTTTCTGTATCGTAAAAATAACGAAATTCTCGAGTACTTCTCTGAATCCGACTATTACGCCACCGATATCGCATACATTTTTTTTTTTTTTTTTTTACAGAATATAAATATAATATTTTATGGCAATAAAATAAAATCGTTGTGTTCTCGAAGTGGTGTGGGAACGTTTTACTATAGCATGTTGTACGTATACACGTATAACAACAACGTCGTTCTGGACTATGACTCGCGAAATAAATTATCACATCAGGGGAATAATAATTCAACTTTGAACCGCTTTTGCTTTTGTTTTTTATTATTTACTAAAAATAAAAAAAGCGATTTTCCCCGATGCACTTGTTGATTCGGGGGGGGGGGGGGAACAAAGGATTTCGTTTTAAAAAGGACGCCATCGACGTTATATTATAATATTATTGTGTACGAGAAACGCGCGTTAATATTTAACTGTACTCGACTCGAGGAATCGGCCCTGGGCCCACGCAGACGGCGGCGCGAGACAATTGAGGGCCCACGGTGCTGCACGGCGTCCACGCAGCATATTTGTCACGTGCGCGGACGCCGTCGTGGCCCACGAACCGACGACGCCGCGCCGGCCCTTCCAAGACGTCAGAACTGGCTGTGCGCTGTGCTACGGCGCACGTCGTCATCATGTCTGCACGTATCGATAAAATACGATTCCGTACGTTTTTCCGTGCAATATTTTTATTTTAATTATTATATTTATATATTATATTTTTAATATTATTCATCCATCTATAGGGTACCAAGGATGGCCAATAAGAATCTGTTCACGAGCCGCAAGGATAAATAAAATTATATCAAGAGCCAAAAAAAGTTTTTTTAAATTCATTTTTAGTGTATGTTATTGAAAAAAACGGATGTCCAGTATCGAATCTTATTGCAACAGTTAAGTAAACTTACGGAATAGAACTTTTAGAACTTTAGGCTAAAAAAAGCTAAAAAATAATCGTTACACTGTAATAGAATTTTGGTAAGAATATCCCTATATTTTAAAGAATCCAAACATCAATGACTGCGCACGTCATTGATGTACATAATTTAAAGTCAATCTTTGGAATGACGTTTTCTTGTGAATCATATTTTAATTGACGATGAAAATAACCAAATCCAAAATATATCTTTCATATTTAACCGAAGATCGTCTTAAGAAGAATAACTCTGAGTCGATCATACTTCGAATGTAACCAGATCAAAAACTCGTGGAAATAAAAAAGATATTAAAAAACATATCATCTCAACAATAATACATATTTGACATTGTCAATATAAAAATTCAAACTTTATACACGTAAAACCATAGTTTAGTTAGGAGCTAAGGATACCCATGGTGTGACTAGCTTCTGCACTTCGTTCAACAATCTAAAATATCGAAATGAAAATGATATAATATTATTTTAATACACCAATATTGATGATATTTATACCTTTTTTTTTTTTTTTTGTCAGCACTTTGATCGGTTGCGCGCGATAGCCAATTTCGCCGTCATCGACGGGCCTGCGAAGCGGCGGCGGCGGTCTTGACTATTGAGGACTACGACGGCTGTAGACGTTGTGTGGCACCTACGTGGGCCCTCAGTTGTCGCGCGCCACCATCTGCGTGGGCCCTCGGCGTGGACCGTGGCATTTCGGGTTTTGTGCGGACGGACGGCGGGAAATTTTATTTTCCATGTTTCTCCGGGAAAGCCTATTGCTCCGCGTTTCACGTGCATCGTTATAGTATTCTGTGCAGAAAAAGACGAGTACAGTTAAATCGACGCGTTTCTTGTACACAATTTTATTATTATAATATACAACGTCGATGGCGCGTCCTTCTCTTAAAATTAAATCGTTTGTTTTCTTTTGTTTTCTCAAAAATCAACAAGTTCAGCGGGAAAAAAAAGGCATCAAACGAAATTTTCTAGTAATAATTCACAATAAAATAAATATTAAATGGCGATCGTTGTAAAAAGTACCTATTTAGAGTATTAACTTGAAATATTTTATTTTCGTCTAAATAATATTAAACACTAAATACATCAAATAAAAATATTAGTACTTGAATACAACATACGAGACACGTATTTCGAATGCACATGTATTTCAAATAATGCCCACCTCGGTGTTGACTTAGACGTTCACTGTACAGGGTGTTTCACGAGTATGTACACTTTTGAATTACTAACAATATACGAAATCGTCCGCGTCTTCGCCGTGCACCCGGTATACCCCCATAAGGCCATAACGTATTATTATTATTATTATTATTATTATATGAACACACCAGTCGTCGTATAATAAAATGCTATTTTGCGAATTATGAGCGGACGACGACGACGACGACGATACCCGTGTGCATCCGTTTGCGAAACGAGTGCGTTTCTTTTCGAGGTTGTTGCTCCTCGTATTATTCGCGTCTGACGCCCACGCCGGTAAACGGCCGATAAAGAAACAGAAAGAGATAAAAAACCAAACCATTATTATATTATCGCTCGTACGGAATAAATCATAAAAAAATACCAATTGTATGCAAAGCTTGTCGTCGTCGTCGTCAGCGGTAGGTACATAAAACGCGCGCGTAGTGCCTGCGACAGAGGACGCCATCGTGGGACGCCATAAATCCCCATCGGAAGCTCATTGATTCATTCCGGCCGCAGACGTTGTAAATACTCGGTTTTATATCAAATATTGTCAAACTCCGTTCGATAAATCCGTTCGCCGCCGCCGATACGACGATTTCTTTACCTCTGTAGTATATACCTATGCAACAGGTACATTCCACGCGTAAGGTACAACTATATATAATATAAATAAGAAGAATAATATGCCGGAGTATAGTTATGAAAATATTACGACCGAGCAACGTTCTTTTGGACACAGTGTACCTGTAGTATCTGCAGTATTGAATAATGTATATACATTATACATATATTATGATTTATGTACGAATACTCGGTGAATTATGCGAAGTTTGAAAAGGATACTATTACTTATACAGGGTGCAGTGTCAGTACGACTATTAATAATTTAAAATGTTTTTTTTTTTTTGAACATTATTACTACAGTAAAGTAAAAAAAAAAAAAAAACAATGATGTTTATACGTATTATGAAAATGTTATTGTTATGAATATTGTTATTTTTTATTTTTTTTTTTTCATTGATCCGGCCATTTTTGCAAAAAACCCAACGTAAAATCCACAAATATTTAGTGAAATTTTTTCATTTTTATAATAATGAAAAAAATTTCAGTGTATGCGTGATATTATAAAAACAGTCTTTTCTTGTAGAATTCGATTTTCCGAGTTAAATATAACTTAAAAAAAATAATACTTTTTTTTTCTTTTTTTGACAACTGAGAAAATCTCAATAAAAAAATATTTTTATTTTCCTATAAAATACTCGGGGAAAAAATTATAAATTTGGTGAAATGCTTCATAATATAATAAAAACCTAAATAATCAATTGAAAAATCTGAAAAAAATTGGCTACGCATATTTTATCTAGAATTAAAATCTATCAAAAGTTCAAAAGATTCTGAGGATTCGTTGTCTTTTTATTATGAATCTGCTCATATAATATTATATGTATAAATAAATAATATTGAATAACTTTACTCATAAAAATGCACTTATATTCAATAACGCCTGATCACAAATATACTTGACCATGAAATTTAAATAAAAATTGAGTATATTCTCGAGATATTTTTCACGTGGAAACGGTATTTTACTTTCTCAATGTTTCCACAAGCAATAAATATCCACAGCCGACATCAGACATATTGGAAATTCGTATTTATGACATTTACCTACACCGCAAATATGTGGTTATCGGTTTCTTTTCGGAAATTCTCGGTATACGGAGAAAACAGTTTAAAGACCGCAACGGCACATTCAATTGACAAAATGTTGAGCAAGGACTTTAAAACCAAAGAAATACTTTTTACAAATAGGCGAAAAATATCGATAATAATATATATTTTATTGAAATTTTACGTATGACACATAAAATATATTTATGTTTTTTCGTATTTTTTTCAAAAAAAAAAAAATTAAAATAGTCAACCAAAATAATTTATAATTTTCTACTCAATTTTGTGGTCGTAAATAATTTCTTGGATATTCTCTTAACTGTTAATTCTAAATGTGACTCGAGGACATTTTACAAAAGAAGTAAACGAAAATGATATATCTATTGCCTAGTATTTTTTTTACAGTTCATAATTTACGTACATAAAAATATAGTCTCAATGAACCACAATATAATTTAATTTATTCATATTTAATTATCTTTCTTGTATTATGGAGACTTAATAGATAACTTTGTTATGAGGACTTGGGAGAGATATGTCCTCAAAATCCATTTTTTTAAAAATTGCATGAGATGAAGACCTTTTGAAGGGCTAAACCAAAAAAATAAGTATTTTAACTCATCCTAATATTTTTATTGTATTTTATTGCTTTAAAAATATTAATGCTCTATAAAATTTTTAAAAAAACGCCTTAAAAAATGCAACAATAAACTAAAAGATAACAATTTTGAACTCAATTAAAATTAATCTCAAGATCAATAATAAATTACAATAAATAAACAATATTAAGTATAAAAATACAGTAGACATAAATTGTAAATAAAAACAACTCTAAATTAATGGAAAATAGTTTTCAAAAAGCAGGACAAATTTCGCATCATGGGTATTCTTCGCTCTTCGCGAGTAGGATGCTCTTGGTGAGTGTATTGAATTTCAGAAAAACGATAAGTAATTCCTCTAACAATCCTGAGCGGAGCTCATTCAAGACAATTTGTGATGACGCACGTTCTTATGCGAAAAGTTACTGGTAGAAACTTTTGTACGAGTATTTCTATACAGTACAGTGTTCACAGAAAATTATTTCAAAAACACATATGAGCACTGATCTCATAATAATCGTGGTAAAACGAACGATTCTCTATATTTTTTGAGCACAACGTCCGGCGGGTGTGCTCCTGGTTCACGTATTCGAATAGATACGCGCGAAATTATTATGAAAATGTTCGGATCACGTAGGCCACTGCACAGTGTGTGCCTATCGTCGGGTTTTATATTATATATTTTTACAACATAAGAAATATAAAATATCGTAAAAGTTATGATATATTTTATTATGATATCGGGTTGTTGAAAAGCCAAACCGAACGCACGGCGATCGTAAATCGTCGGTGTATTTCATTAGGAAAGAAAAAAAAAAAACCAAACGAAAATACAGCTGAGGACAATGTAGAAAAACGACTTCTGGTCGGAGGCGGCGGCGGCGGCATTCGATAAAACGCAATTTGGGCGCTGCGTTATAAATACGATTTTATGACATGTTTATCGTACGGTGGGCCGTTGTAAAATGTAAAAATATAATAATAATAATAATAATAACAATAAAGATTCTTCGAATCCGCGTGCCTACTACTATAGTGGAAACTACTAGCGAGCGCACGCGCGTTTTGGTAGCCGTCTCGTTAAAACGTTGTTATTAGTGCGACGCCGCCGCCGGGAGGTTCCCCTGACGGGGCAGGGGTGGACGGAGCGCGAGGAGCCTATAAACGTGTCACCTAAACTGGTGCTAATATAATGATCACTGTCCCGGACGCGTTTCGATTTTTTAATCCGCAGCGTGTAAAAAATGAAAAAAATACGAGAAATAATAATAATAATGAAAAAAAAAAAAAAGGAAAAAAAGGAAAAAAACTTACCCGTGACCAGACGTCATATCGCGCGCGACGGCGGAAATATATATACATATATAATTTTTTTTTTTTGTCTATAATATATTATATGTTATACATGTTTATTTTCTCCAAAAAAACGCACGTCGGACCGACTATATACGAATCCGCGTATACATGTTTACGACGACATTGTTAATTAAATTCGAGTCCAGGGTGGTCCTCTTCTACTCGTCGCGCCGCCGCCGCTGCAGCGAGACAAAACTCCGGTTATTACCCGGTACACGGTAATGTCGTTATTATATACCTATGTATGATAGACATTCGGAAGCGCACAGACTTCTTAAACGGTCGTGATAAACGCGCGCGTAAATGACAACCGAAACGCGAATGCCGTATCATAAATAGGATTGGTGCTACAGGTATTTATGTATTATTATTATTATTATTATTATTATTGTACGACAGACTGCTATGTTATATTGTATGACGTATAATAATATTAAATTACAAACACGTATTTTGACGATAAATTAAGCAGTAGGTCCGAAACGAGTGTACAGGGTGACGCGTAAAGCGTTCTCGTCTATTTTTTCCCTTTTTTTTTACCATAAAAATGTATACGTTTGGATTTTAGTTTCTGAACGAAGCTAGTGTTTTTACAATGATGTTTATTTTTTTCTGTCAACACTTTTTCGCATGAAAATGCTTGTCCAAAAGTCTCTATCAGCAACTTTCTGAGACCGGATTTGCGTTAGGCTGGTACTTTAGAGAGGTCATTTTTTGAATTTTTTTTTTTTTTTTTGAAAAACTACCCAATATTTAACAAAAAAAAAACTCGGAAATCATAATTTTTTGATCCAAACTTTATGAAAATTCAAACGTTGATAGACAATAATATGAGAAACATTTTAGCGTAAGAATATATTGAAAATGTAAAAAAAAAAAAGTTTTGAACATTTTTCTAACACTTTTATTCTCATTACATTTTTTCCACACTTTTCTTTATTTATTAGATAAAAAAAGTAAAATTTAGTAAAATATAGACAAGAAAGACAGATATATTTCGCACCACGGATATTCTTCGTTCTTCGGGTCAAATACTCTTGATGGGTGTGTTGAAAATAATCACTGTGATTGTTCTGCATATTATTAACTTCTTTCGTTCAGAATCGTTTTATTGAAGAAATGGTTTATAGTTTCTTTAAAATTATACACACCCTTCAAGAGTATCTGACCCGAGAAGCGAAGAATATCCATGGTGTGAAGTATGTCTGGCTTTCTTGTGTAATTCCGTAGTGAAAAAAGATGATTTTCATTTGAAAATAGTTTGTATCACCACAGCACATTCTTAGGGTTTTATACATTTAAAAAAAAAGAACAAAAGTTATAGTACTCTTTGAAACTTATTTTAACTTCAATACTCAGAAAAAAAATCCAAATTTATTCATTTTTACAACTAAAAAATGGGATGGGCATGCTTAATCAGCTTAACCCTGTATAATGCCCTATACCGGTACCCTGTATAATATAGTTTATCCAATAAAAGTAATATACCAGTATTTGGTTACGTAATATAGGTAGGTAATCAGTGGCGCGTACAGAGAACAGTAGGAGGGTACAGATAATAAAATAAGGTCGTAAAATATTCCTAATACAATCGTACGCTGATTATTAATTAAAAACTTGTAATATTATTATAATTTATATGAATATGATTATAATATAGGCACAGGCGTCCATTTAGATTTTCTCATATGGGGACAAGGTAAATTTAAAAATAAATAAATAGATTTTCTAACAGAAGCCTTACTTGACGGTTGGGTCTGTTTAAATTGAATTTATTTATTTCCACGCTTAATCAACAGTACTATATTATATATGTTATAGTTATATACTTATATTAACAACCATATTTTTCTGAGACTGGAATTACACGAGTAAAGTCATAAATGCCTCTAAAGTAGAAAAAAAAAATGCCTTAAAAATCCAAAATGTTTAAAAATGCAGAGTAAAAGTTTCATTTTAAATTCTTTGATGTACGAAACAAATTGTGTGCTTAGAATGCATTTTTTTAGATTTGTCAGAAAAGAATGGCATTCGCATTAAAATCCCAACTTTAATTAATAATAATTATTATTATAAAACACGAGACTCTGATTACAAAAGAATAACGATATTTAATATGTTGTAAAAATTCTTCGGGCGTTATTCGTTACAATCGGTCTAATCGCACGAGAATATTAATAATAATAATAATAATAATAATACACGACTTAAGAGGCCATTGATCACACATTAGTTGTACGAGATGGGGGGGGGGCAGAAAAAAAATTAGTCATCATTAATTTTCCATATACTCTCGCGTTAATAATGCTGTCACAATTGCGCGTATATTATAATAATATAACGTATACGTATATTAAACACTATATATAGTTTCGATATTATAATATTATCATTATTATTATGTTTATAGATAGGTGTACAACACAAACGGAATATTATGCGTTTTAATCAACATTCCAACGTGATTTAACATTTTTTTTTTTTTTTCTTCCACCTTCGCCCCCTCGTTTCTTTTTGTCTATTCTTTAAAATATTCATTGGATATATTTTGTTATTATTATTATATTACATTACGATGCTAAACGGATCACCGCGTGCAGTGTGCAATGCGGTTGGTACGTACAGGAGAGACAACAGCAACAACAACAAAAAAGGGCTTCGGGTGGCGGTAGCCGCCTTTTAAGGGGCTCCCTCTCTCCGCCACAGAGATCATTAAACGCGACGGGGCGCACGTTCATTAGTTCACGTACCTACAGGTATAGAGTGGTGTAATAGTGTGTGTGTGTGTGTACATCTTCGGAGACTGCGGCGGCCGCAAACTTCTCACGCGAGAACGTGCTGTTTGTTTTTACGTCTCGGTTTTTATTATTATTAATATTATTATTGTTTTTATTTCGCCTCGGGCGGATTCTGGAAATTTCATTTTCAAATTACAATTTTTTTTTTTTTTTTTTTTTTAATGTAAGCCGAGCAACGTATAATACACAAGATGAACACTGGTGATACTCGTCATCATACTGTACATTGGGCTCCAAACGGTACTGCTCGCGCTCTCCACGTCGTAACAATATTTATTATATATTATAGTGCTCTATACGTTTTTATTGCACTCGACTTTAGCCGGACGATAATAATAATTATTATTATTATTATTATACGACCATATACACTACTGTCGTTCGCAACGATAATAATAATAATAATTGTTACGCGTTTCTCTTTTTTACATACCAAAATTATTGGTGCACGACCCCTAAGTTAGTATTTATTATATTATATCCAAACGATTTGATAATATAATGATAATAATTGAATTTTTTTTTCTATAGTAAACATAAATTAATCCCATTCGGAATGTTTTATTGGATTTGACCGAGCTGAATAATATAACGTTTTTTTTTTTTTTTTTTTATAGAAAACACACACTTAATATTATTAGTTGATATTATTATATATATATAAGTATTATTATTATTTTCACGCTATATAACCGTTTTCGGAATTCCACGGCATTATAATATTAATAATAATAATAGTAGTAGTAATAATATATTTCGTATTAGATCGTGGGAATGACGAGGAGTTTTTATACGGATGCCAAAGTGTCATATTAATCTCCCTTTCGTAATAATAATAATAATAATAATAGGAATAATAATAATTTTATTTTTTTTCCATATTTTTCTTCCTCGCCGAGTCTCGATTGACTTATGGTATACGCGCGCGCGCGCGGTACGCCCGGAGGCCGTGGAATCAAAAAACCAAACAAGACCGGTGCGCGGCGTATTCGCCCGTGTCGAGATAAATGTTGCGGAGAAACAATGTAAACCCGGAGTCCCGTGATAAATCATGGGTTTTCGAACGGATAATATACGATTAAAATGGGAAGGGGGGGGAAATAACACGAAAATAAAAACAATATACACACACAAACTCAGCATATTATGTATATATTATACGCGAGTATTACATATGTATATGACGAGTATTATGTAGTAGAGTTCCAGTGGCCTTAGGCCGAGCTGAGGCCCCCCCCGGTGAGCCGGTAACCGACGCTCCGAATAATTGGAAAACGTTATAATGAACGCGATAATTTATGAGTCTATATATATATATATATGTACCGGGGACTGGACGCGATCGATGTGTGACCGTGATTTTTGGTACCCAAAGTCCGTGTTTTGATCTGCATGAAAGTGGAAAAAAAAATGAAAAAAGATTACGCTCTATAGCAGCGGTTCTCGGTCTTTTTGAGGCAGTGACCCCCCAAATAATATCACCAATATTTTAAGATTCCGTTTTATTATGATAGTAGGAAAAATTAGTGTCCAATTTTTGCGTAATAATTGTAAGTATTAAAATTAAAATAATGTAAATACTTGATAAATAATATAAACGTATATTTTTATCAGAAACGCAAAATTTTTGTTATGTGTGTGTGTGATAATAACAAAAAAACAACCAGTTACATAAAGCACTGGTGACTCTGAAAATTCTGTTTGCGACCCCCCCAGTGTGAGAATCGCCTCGCCGTAGTTTAATCGGTACATATATCTACACATATATTTGTCAATATTATTATCATTTCTGTCGTTTTGACGGTATTGTGTAGTTTTGTGTGTTCAAACCGTTTGAACGGAAATCGGTTAACAGTTTTTTTTTGTTTTTTTTGCGACGTTCTAAGTGACGTTTATTTCTATTTTGGATTTTGAGTAGAGAGATGAGAAAAGCTAGTTATTCTTACGTTGGTGTTTATTTATTTTATTTTACGTGTACCCTTTTTTTGTGTACGAGTTTTGACCAGCTACTTCTGGAATCACAATTTTCCTTGAGATAGTCAACAAAAGTTGGATGGTCGTTTTTCGAAATTCTCCACAAGTCCTTCAATAATCGAGAAAAACAATCGAAAATTTGGCAAAAACATCTTTGAATTTTCATTTTGAACCATAATATAGATACACAATAATATAATAAATATTTTAAACAAAATAAAATTTTGAAAACGTGAAAAAAAATATTTTATGATTTCTTTTTTCTAGCACTTTTTACAGATATTTTTTTCCTGTTTCCTATCAAACAAGTTTACTAAATACCTTAGTAAATAATCAAAGAACACTTATGCGATTTTATTATTTCTCTAAGCGTTTAACTAAATGCCCATTTGAAGTCTGGCAAACAATAAAATAGAACGTTTTAATATTATTTTAAATTTTATATAAATACATTAATATATAGTGAAAAAGTTATATTATAACTAGAAAATTTAATTTGTTTTAGTTGGTAATTGTGTTATTGTTCGATGGCATGTGTTGGATTATGAATATTTTATTTATTTAAAGTACTTATAATAAAATCAGTATTTAGAATAAGTAATTAATAAGAAAATATTGATTTAACTTTAAAATACCACCGAATACATTCCATTTTTTTATTATTTGCCTGTCTCGAAATAGGCACTTAGGCATTTAACTAAAAATTCATGACTATACACATCATTTTGTTGAAGAAATGATTAATTATCGTATCTTTAAAATTTAACACACCTATAACAAGGCCCGCCCGAGGAGCTAAGAATACCCACGGTGCAAATTAATGTCCGGTTTTTTTTTAAATTCATTACAAAAAAAGTAATTAAAAGCATAATATCTTATAATGAAAACTAAAATCGTAATACAAGTGTTCCATTTTATCAATCAGCAAATTCTGATAAAATTATTAAAATAAATTCGAGGTGGTGAACGTTGAGATAAAAAGTACATTTCCAAACGAGAAGAACCGAGCACTGACGCCTAGTTATTGGATCTGATCACGCCAAATCGAATAAAAATCAACGAAAAATTCGAACGCCTCGTTTACACGAGTCGTGAAGCCATCGATATGCCGGCTTTCTAATAGGAATTTATAATATGTGTTAACAATCGAAATTATTATCCGATCGCATCGGTATACGTAACGCAGTAACGTTAAATCTGGTGTATCGATAAGCACTACTAATAGTAACTACGTGACATGTAATAAAATAAAATATTCGAATCGATACGTAGGACAGGCGTATATTTAGAAGTATCGTTTTAATTTCGGTTTTTATCTATATATATATATATATATAGAGAGAGAGAGAGAGAGCAACAAGTGACTATAGTCGAGACGTGTAACACGAAGCGTAAATTTATGTGGCCACAGCGATTGGGTGAAAAAAAAATAATAAAATACTAATTTCTAGAACTAGTTGCCTATTAATTATGTTTAATTAATGAGCGAGATCATAAAAAAAAAACAAAAAATCAAAACGTGTTTCCCCCCCCCCGACTATTTATCGGATGATAAATTAAACGCGTACGATATTCGTTTGAAACACGCGGACGACGACGACGACGACGACAAATTTCGTATGTACTAGTTAAAAGTGGACGCGCATGAGACCCACAACGACCGTATTATAAGCGATATACGATCCCGGAGCGAGATAACAAATATTATTATCATCGCCGTGTTCGCGTGTAGCAGAAGAAAACAGAAATAATAAAATGATAATATCACGCGGGTCGGTCAAGGCGGTGCTGAAATCAAAAAAAAAAAAAATTCCACGACCGAGTCCTACAGCAGGACCGCCGACACCACCGGGCGCGATCGCGGTATGTACGCTAGCCAAGATTAATTACTGTTGGCGTGCGCGTACAACAGGGGTTAAAAATTGTGAACCCGTCCGGTATACGTTTATATTATATTATTTTCTTTCTCTTTTTCGACTTTTAATTTAATTTTTTTATTTTTTTAATACCAGTCAGCTAACCCGCTGTTCTCTGCCGCCACTTCTCGAATTATTATTATTATTATTATTATTATTACTATTATATTGTTGTACGCGCATTGATCGATCGCTTATCAAAACAATCGGAAATTAGTGGCCCCATTGTGTCGGCATTTACCTACGTGCATTACACACAATATACCGGCTTCACTGTACGACTGTCTCGTGCTAGATAGATGAATTAAAAACCCCCGACCGCCACTGCAGCTGTACTTAAAGGAATTTCGATTGCCTCTACAGTGGCGTCGCTGGCACCCCCTCCCCTAGTACATGTATTTAAGACAGTGATTACCCACGGCGGTGGTGCTATCGCCCCCTTGTTGGTCTCCTTAGAGACTCCTCATAGACGGGGACTAAGGGAGAGAGGGGCGATTTAAATTATATTCCTTTCTACATTCACAAAATCGTTAAAAAAAAATAAGTCATCAGTTTTCACTGATGATAATGATGCCAAACGTAATATAATACAGAATTGTATTGTAGAAATGTAGAATGTGTACTATGTAGGTAAGAAATTTGTGAAAAAGGAGATTTAATATCCATTGAGTCCTATATAAGTAGAAAAACATCCACCTCAAGGTTGTCATTAATCACATAGGTATTTTTTGTGTAATTATTTTATACAAGCAAAGTCAGTATAGTTAAATTTTGAAGAAGAACCTTATAAAGTGTTTGACAATTTTGTTCTTTTAACTAGTTTTCATTAAAAATAAAGTATATTTTCTAATTTCATGATAACAATTTTGAGTATTTTATATTTTACAGTAATATTAATTGGCATAAAATGGTAAGATTTTGTTTGGTTCAGTTAATTTAAGTTGCGATTAATTTAAATTTATTGTTCCGGATTTCTTAAGTTTTTATTTGGCCAACTTAATATATTGTATAATGTATATACTTAATCAATGTCAAATAAATTAATGGACATAGATGTGTGAACGACGTTTTTAAAATGTATTTTTTATACATTCATGATTTTCGTCTATTTGTTTTGTAAATAACTAAAATAGACTCGTATTTAAGTGCATATTTTTTTTTTTTACAGATGTATGCTAATACGTTTATATATTAATATTTTTAAACGCATAAAGTCTTGAGCCCTTGATATGACTCACGCAAGTCGTGTGTATTTGAGAAAAAAAAAAATTTTAAAAAAAAACTCGAGGCATTTATATTCATATATGATTAATAGCCGTCGTCGCGGATCGACGGGCGCGCGCGCGCTCGCGGTAAACGAAAGAAAATAACCTTTCGAGGGTCTTGTGTGATATTGTTATTACGTTGCCAATCGAAGAAGTCGCTTACCGGTTTATTTTTTATTTTTTTTTTTTTTCGTATTATTTTCCTCGCCGTCATATAGGAGAGAACGGAAAAAAGCTAATTAGAGACACAGCGGGGAGCGTACGGCCAGGTGACCACAGGGGTCTCTGTTTGCCGCGCAGGTTTCTCGCGGGCCCTTCGTCTGGCTGGCAGACACGCCCTGCTACTGTAGAAGCGACTCGCCGGTCGGGGTCTCCCGTCTAAATCGCCTCGTCGGTGCCGAGGGACCGCGGGTGCTCAACAGAACTAATAAACCGTCAGACGTCCAATAATAATAATAATAATAATTCCCCGGCTACGACGACGCGACGGCGATGGAAAAGTGTCTACCCCTCCTCCTCCCCCCCCCCAATCACGGGTCGCCGTCTACCGATTCTTTGTCGGCGGGTGGCAAAACTGTTTTTGGTAGTAGGCATTTTTCGATGATGATTAAACGTTTTTCGTTTTGTTCACCGACGACGCGCGTTCCTATCTACTAGAATTCCCGACGGAGGGTGCGACGCTGTGGACGGCATTTTTATCCCCGTCGTAATTCGCCGCGTGTTTACAAATGTTAAATGCGAAATCGCTACCTCACACGAAACAGGGGATACCTAAACGAGATATTCGACCCGCAATCTGTATGTCTGTTTCTTTAACGTCGGCAACCACCGTAACGAAATCTCCGCTCAGAATCGTTTTATCGAGGAAACGATTTATCGTTTCTTTAAAATTTCACACACACACCCATCAAGTCTCTCGCCCGGAGCACGGAGGATACCCATGGTGCGATATGTGGCCTATTTTTTGTTTTTTTTTTTTTTTTTTTTTTTAAGACACAGAGCGAATTTTTTTATTTTTATTTTTTTTAAGTGTTTAAGTTTTCGTATAGTCCAAAAGTTTTGACCAGAAACTTCTTGAAACTCATCTCTAAATGGCACTTGAAAGAGTTTTTTTTTTTCAAACGTCTCTATTGTTTTCTCATACTCTTGGTGAGTGTGTAAGAAATGACGTCTATTATTGTTTTTTATATTATTAACATACTTCGCTTAGAATAGTATTATTGAAGAAATTTAGAAATTTAATGATTTGTCATTTCTTTAAAATGTGATACACCCACCAAGATTATCTGACCCGTGGAGCGAAGAATACCCATGGTGAGAATTATGTCCACCTTTATTTTCTATACTTTACTTATCTTTGCTTTACTTTACATTTATTTATTTTTTTTTTATTTGCTGCATTCGAGACCACGGCCATTGACTTTCAATAAAGATTTAATTATATCGTTATTAATGGGTTTCAAAGTTTTCATATGTTCAGTACACACACCAGTTTTATCGCGTTTAAACATTGCAGTATGGTGTATATAGACGTTCAACTGGTTTATTATTTTGTAATTTACAAGAAAAATTTATCATTTTTAAACAATAACTAAAAAAAAAATACGTTTACACAGCACAGTCATACGCAGTGTCAGGCGAAAGAGAAAACATAAATTATAAATATATATTAAATCTGTTGACTAACAAGGATTCCGCGACTGACAGAAATTATTATAAAAAAAGTTTTAACGTGTTTATGAATAATTAAAGGCAACATATTGTTATTATTATACTAATTTCTACACGAAAAAGTGTTCACAGAAAAAAAAATAATAAACAATTTCGATTCAATTCGTTCTTAACCTAAAAAAGGGGAAAAAAAATCGACAATATGCCGTGTATAACCTATACACTCGAAATTCGCAAAAACGTGCACTATTAAATTTCGTATATTCTGATTACCAATAGTTACGAAACCGATTTGCCGAAGTTCACTTTGCGTGTTTTCCTGTGTAGGAAAAAAAAAACACGCAAATACACACGAACTCACGCGAGCGCTGGTCATAACAAATCACACTCGTATTGCAGCACGCGAACGGAACGACGTTCCTTTCATAATGCGCAGAAAAAAAAAAAAAAAAGAACGTGATTTATATAACTGGGGGAGGGGGCGAATTGTAAATTTATTCGATTTTTTCGAACCGCGCGAGTCTGTCCGGGAGTTGCGACGCTTCCAGTCCTACGACGACGACACGACCTACACAGCCGCCGCGCCGCCGTCGCAGGACGATAAAAAACCATCAGAAGCGGCGACGTCCCGCGTGGCCCTTTCCGGTAGCCTTGCGCGCAAAACATATTATTTAAATTATCGCGTATACACGTGTAACGATACACGCTTGCAGTAGGTGCACGCACACACGCATTAATACAAATTTATCATACGAACTCGTATGTTATAATATAATAATAACAATAAAAAATAATAATGCGATATGAGCGCGTGACAGTGGCCAATAAAAAAAAAAAAAAAACAAATTTGCAGCTGTCGCTGTGTAATAATATCGTGATTGCCACGTATTTTATTTGTCCGTTTATTTTTATTTGATATTATACGTATGTCCATAGTCCGCGATCACGCGATCCAAATATTTAGACAACGCCTCGTGATGAATAATCGCGTCTGCGGCAGCCACCACCGCAACGGGAAATAAAACGGGGAAAAAATTCGCAACGACTTAAACGCCTTAATTTGCCAGTCGTGTTTCACACGACATCGACCAGGATTTTGCCCACACAGAGCACGTCGTGTAATACACACATACTATATACAGTGTGGTTACTATAGTTCGGATTTCAATACAGACTGAATCTTTTTTTTTTTTAGATCCCGAACGAGTGAAGAAACCGGAAGTGTTTTTGCAATGATTTTTATTTTATTTTATTTTTTTTTTTACTTTTCTTCTGTGAACACTTTTTCGTGTAGAAATACTTGTCCGAAAGTCTCGGTCTGCACTTTTTTGAAATCAGATTTGTCTCTAGTGGGTACCATGAGTATCTAACCCGAGGAGCGAAGAATATCCGTGGCGTGAAGCATATCCGTCTATACTTTACTTCTCTTTTTTTTTTTTTTTTTTTAGTGATCTTAGGCAATACTTTTCAAGTACACAATTTGTTTCGAGTAACAGAAACTTAAAAAGCCAAAATTGTTTTTTGCTTTTTCTTTCTTTTTGCATTTTTTCATTTTTTGAGCATATTTTAACATTTTATTCGTTTAATGCACATTCCAACAACGTCTCGATAATTTAAATTTACCCAATTCGAAATATCATTCGTGTTTTTTGAGTTTTTTCTTACAAGTATGTACAAATCTTTTTACAGTAATTGTGATGAAGGGTATAGGTTATCTTTGTTTATAATCACCTAGACTTGAAAACTGGAAATTTAAAGCAATTTTAAATGTATATTATTGAAAATTTACAGAAAAATTACCTGAAATAATTCCGTAGTTAAAATAGGGGGAGGGGGTCATTTGAAAAAAAAAACAAAATTGAATCACCACAGAACATCGTAAAGGTGGAATGGGGAAAAAAATCAGTTATGGAAAATATAGTTTTTTTATTATTATATTGAACATTGGCCGAAAAATATTCCAAACTTTTCCATTTTTACTGTCAAAAGAGGGAATGAGCATGTTTAATGAATCATCCTGTATACAGTTGTTCTCGTTGTACGCGGATACTCCTTTTCGTTCTCGTATAACACGGCGTACAAGTAAAAAAAAAAAATTAAATAAAAAATGTGTTATAGGAGTTAGCACGCAATTTAACGACGACAAAAACCGTGCACATACACAGAAATTACAATTTTATTTTTTTATTTTTTCATTTAATCATAATTCGCTCTCAAACGCCACGTGTACAACACGCGAATTAAATGCACCGGAATCACGTAATAATGCAATAATAATAATTATAATATTATACTCGCCTTCGCCGGACTCGGTCAGAATGTGGATGTATAATACGCGCGCGCGCAACAAGTGAGACCAGTTTGGTAGCCGTTTGTCACGCGCACAAGACGACCCCCCCCCCCGTATGTGATATGTCTAAGTCTCTAAGTCGTGGTTCGACGATAAGAAGTGTTGAGATATATATCGATAAAAAAAAAAATCATTCGTCTATATAACGCACATGTCAATTACC
>JAIPRM010001710.1:0-35583 GCA_025469315.1 Stegophylla sp. TES_Ste_2020
CTCAAATTTTGGATAGTTTAAAAAAAAAAAAAAAAAAAAATGAAGAATTGAGAAATTCAAAAAATGACGTCTCTAAAGTACAATCTAGAGCGGCGGTTCTCAATTTTTTTGGACCACGACCCAAATTTTTCTTCAAAAACCTATTGCGACCCGCATGGATTTATGATTGTAGGATAAAAAAGTAGTTCTTAAAAAAAAAAAAACAAAATTAGATTAATACTTCTTCAATAACTTACTGAATTAATTGGTTTATAATGAACATAATTTGTAAATGTATACAAATGTGCCACTTCATCATTTTTACAGTGAAATTTGGTTAAAAACGTAAATTGTTGAGCGTTTATATAGAATTAAATAAATTTCTCGCGACCCCCTAAAACTTGACTCGAGACCCACATTTTGAGAAACGCTGATCTAAAGTTTTCAAAAAGATGCTGATCGAAACTTTTGGACAAGTATTTCCGTATGAAAAGTGGTGCACAGAAAAAAAAAAATATAAACATCATTATAAAAACACTAGCTTCTGCACTTCGTTCAGAATCTAAAATAAATATAAATATCACGCGATTGCTGGTGGACCTCGAATGAAAATGAACTCACAGCAAAATGAGATAGCCCAGATACGAATAATTAGTGATTCAAAAAAAAAAAAAATCGTTCGCAGATGAACTTTATCGTCGTCGAAACGCCCACCGTCGGTATATTTTAAATCAGGGGTTCTCAACCTTTTGAATTTCATGCTCCCTTTTAAACTACCATACGCCCCCCTCCACACTACTAATAAGATTGAATTATAATATGTTTACACCATGAATTTAATTTTTAATGTTGGGTATTAACATGCAAAACATTCTTCAGATTATTGAAACAGTATTGTTAGTCGTTACACAATGATGACCGATAATCGCATACCTACTCACGAAAAATAATAATAATAATAATAATAATAAAACAAAATATAGATAACCATAAACAACATTTTCATGTTCTGTGGTGAAATGTGAATATTTTCACGCCTCCCCTGAAATTTTGTGACGCCTCCCTACGAGGGCGTGCACCCCCCCAGGTTGAGAACCCTTGTTTTAAATTACTGCTCGCCACTATCTCGGGCGTCTCTCACGAGACTCCGCTCTGTTTGTTCAATACTGCTTTTGGAATCAAATAAATTTAATTATCCACCGTTAATTATTATTGCGCGTAAAACACACATCCGTTTAGAGGGGTACACACGGAGCGGTCGAGTTGGAACGTAATATGTTTCGATCGACGAAAGTTTTAGATATAACAACACGAGTTATTTGCACACACCCTTGTGGCACACGGCGGTGGCGGGGAGGTAATGGTGGTGGGGTGCGTTGTCGACGATAATCTTCGGCGTTCCGCGAAACTTTTCCGTTCCGGACAGTGATAATTGGCCGCGAAATATGGAAATTAAACGAGTGTAGGTATCCGATTATAATAATAATATTGTTGCGCAAACTGATTACTGGGCTAAAAATCGTGCAGACGCGTGCCATATACGTATTATGTGCATATGAATGTACGTTTGTGAAATAATGTAGGTAACAGTTGTTTTATGATTTATAAATTTTAAATCACACGTGTACAATAATAATATAACATAATACGAGTATAATATTTTATAATAGAAATTTAGAAAAAAAAAAATATATTTATTACATATAACTACATATACTTAAATTTTTACTAATTTGAGTATTGTTATGTGTAATGAATATTTTTTAGTACACGTTTTTTTTTTTAAAGAAATACTTGTCCAAAAGTTTCGACCGACAACTTTTTGAAACCAAATTTGTCTCTTAGTGGTACTTTAAAGATGTCATTTTTCGAAATTCTCAATTATATTGTAAAAATTTAGGATAAACTAACCAAAATTTTATAAAAAAAAAGACTCTGAAGTTATTTTTTTTTTCTGATCCAAACTAAATGAAGATTTAAACGTATATGATAAAATATTCTATAACAAAAAATTTTTGAAAATATCAAAAAAACATGTGCTTAATGGGTGTGTTGAAAATTTCGACTATTGTTGTTCTTAATATTGTACACGTCCTTCGTTTAGAAAATGGTTTATCGTTTTTTTTTTTTTTTTTTAAATTCAATACACCCAACAATAGTGTCTGACCCGAGGAGCGGAGAATACCCGTGGTGTGAAGTATGTCCGGGTTTCAAATATTTTTTTTTAGGTCATATACGTATTATTATGGGTAATTTTTTAACGTTTTTAAGGTCGTCAGTTTACGAACCCTACTCATAACACAAATAAAAATATATTATCAGTCTCCATCGGCGGCGTTTGGACGGTTAATAATAATATCGATTGTAACGAAATTTCGTGTTTTTTTATTTTGAACAGCTAGAAAACAGGTTTATTTTATGTTTTCATACATTTTTTTTTTTTTTTTTTTTAACTTTATAGTTATAATAAATCTTCGAAATTAGATCGCGAGGAAAATTGAAAATATAAATATGCGTAGAAAAACATAATAATATTTCGTACTATATTCCGGGAACTGTTATATACGGCGAGAGAGGGCAAAAAATGTTTTCGTTTTTATAACGTTTTTTTTTTTTGTTTCCGGAACAAAAATAAACGTTATTGTTAATTTAGGAAAAATAAAAGCGTTCGCGAAAACCCATTACGTCGTCGGCCCGACGGTGTTTAATTTTTAGATGCTAAAAATAAATATTATAAAAAAAAAAAAATGAAAACCAAAATAAACCTGTAATAGTCGAAACGAAATCGTATTATGAAATTGAATTTTTTTTTTTTTTTTTTTTTGGTGGAAAACAACGAATCGTCAAAATCGTATTTATTTATGTGTTTCAAGTCATTCGTAAAAGTTCAAACGGTTTATTTGTCTTTAGCAGAGTTCTAATTTTGTAACAAAATAATAATTCGTTTAAAAACGTTTTAAGTAGCCAGAAAAAGCAAAATAATAATAATAATAATAATAATAAAATAAAATTCAATTATGAAATTTCAACTAAAAATATTTATTTTAACTATACATTAAAAAAGCAAGACATACTTTGCACCATGGGTAATTACTGCTACTTGGAAGGGATATGGAGAGGTTGTTAAATATTTTAAAGAAACGATAATTCATCCTAACTTCAACAGGTAAAACAAATCTGAGCTGAGATTCGGTTTATTCGAGACGATTTTACACAAAAAATATGATTAACATTATTTATAAAAAAAAAAAAAACAGTTATATTTTTATATTTAACTTTTAACTTGGAAAGGTGTTTAGAAGAAAAACTATTTCACATAGGTATAAATAAAACTTTCTTTGAACAAAAATTTTTCGTTATTATCGTCTGATTACAATTAAATTTTCAACAAGTTTGGATTAAAATAAATAAATAAATAAAAGCGTTTTTGTCATATTTTGGGTTGATTTTCTGACATTTCAGAAAAACAATTCAGAATAAGAGCCGAATTTTGATTCAAAAGTTGGTGGTCGAAACTTCTTTTTGACAAGTGTTTTTATATGATAATTGTTCACAGAAAAAGAAAATCTAAAATATTTGGTAGAGTTGTTTTTAATTTTCGGTAAATTACAAATGAATCGGTGTCTAATTAAATACACTTATAAATTATCACTAATTTTCGCCAGTAATATAATAATAAAAAATAAATAAGATATTTAGAAATATGTGAAATTCGCATAAAAATCATGTGTACAACTTGAAAAAAGTACCGAAATGGGGAGAAAAGGCGTGAAAAGCAATCACATTTAATGAAAAAAAGAAGGAAAAAAACAAAAAAAGAAAAGGTGAAATAAGTTAAAATCTGAACTACTTATTTGAAACGTACCCATAAATATATATATGTGTGTATGATAATTATCTATCATCACACACGCCCTTCATAAGTACAGCATTTGCTACAGCAAGGGTTCTCAACCTGGGGAGCACGCCCCCCTAGGGAGGTGTCACAAAATTTCAGGGGAGGCGTGAAAATATTCACATGAAACCACCACATTTCACCACAGAACATGAAAATGTTGTTTACGGTTATCTATATTTTGTTTTTATTATTATTATTATTTTGTAAGTAGGTAATTCATGTTAATACCCAACATTAATAATTAAAGTCATTGTGTATTTATATAATATAATATATATATATATTGTATGTAACATATATTATAATTCAATCTTATAGTAGTGGGGAAAGGGGGGGGGCGTTACCCCATAAAATAGTTTAAAAAGGGGCATAAACTTCAAAATGTTGAGAACCCCTGTGCTACACAATCCGCGCCCTAGCCCTATCACCTTTCGCTTGGCTTGTTCACGTTTAACGAACGGATATCAATAATATAGTCGTATTTAGTGCGATACGCGGAATCATTGGAAATTAATTACATCGATTCGATCAAATTAAATTATGTTATGGGTACACGTTGTTGCAATAATTTTCACAGTTCCTAGAATACGTGCGATTAACTAACATTCGTTGAATTCAGATCCGTAGTATTTTGAACGTGGGGGGGGGGTTCAAAAGTAAAATTTTCGACGGAACGCTTGAGCACCACAGAACAACAATTTTGAATATATAACAACAACGTCGAATTCGGTATTTGATATTATTATACTTAATGTAGAGGTCGTTTTTTTTTTGAAAATCTCTACAGTTTTTTTGTCGAATACATAAGGAAAAATTATTAAAATTCGAGTAATAAATATGCATTTCAAATCATATTTTTCATCCAATTAATTGTATTATTCTATTTTAGTCGGTAGACACTATCCGAAAACGATGATGATAGAAACTCGAAATGTCCACTGGTAAAAGTAATATAAATGGTTTTTTTTTTTGAACTAAAAAAAAAAAAAAATTGGGAAAATCAGAAAACACTCGTTTGCTTACATTTTTTCCAATACAAATTGAAAATTCCTGTAGAATTCGGTAAAACACAGGAATAGATAAAAAGAAATAATAATAATTTTACAAGCTTTTTTTTTTTTTCTTGCACACACTTTGAACATTTTTAAACAGGGAAAAAGCGAAGCGAATGTTTACTACTGAGCACCAATAAGTATATATGTGAATCTTAAACGATTAACATAGGTACTAAAATCAGTATTAAAAGTAAGTTTTTCCTAAACAAAGACATCTATTATTCATTTTTTTTATAAACTTGCACATTTTAATGTCTCTCGAGAATATTAATCCGTTACCATTGGGAATTTATGGTTGAGATAGGAGTTTGAACCCTTCAAATCACCATCTTCCCTACGCTGACTACGGTTGAATTCCATCAAAGTTAACAGTATAATTTCAGAGGTTGGTCCGTTGCGGTTTTGAAATAATTATCAACGAACCACATTAATCCGACGATTTCATATTATTTTACTATTGACAAATGTGGCAAATATGACAGAAATCAGATTGACTTAGCCCTAGGGCAAATATTTTCTAAAAGCCCACTGACAGGTATCTCGGGGAAAAATATCGAGATCTATTAATTTTTATTTTTTGAAAACAGTATTGTTACACTGACATATTTAATTCTAAACGCAGTTTCAATGATGTATTTATCTGTATGTGTTGATCAATATTTGGTAAAATGTTGAAAATTTGAAAATGTATTTTAAACTGAATTACTTACCTCGATTTTTTTCATCCCAGTAAAATGATGAATTCAGTAAACTATAAAATTTAACTTAGATACTTGTGTATAATTATGTTCTGTTATATCTTTGACAGAAAATATGTCAAAAACAATAAATTTTATAAATATATATATTTTTTTGCAATGGTGTTTTTTTTTTTTTTTTTTTATTTGAAAACATTTTTTCGTATGTAAATGCTTGTACGAATGCTACGAATTTTGTACTTGACCCAAAATAGTCAAGTCCATCTAAATGGTACTTTTAAGAGGTCATTTTTTCGAAATTCTCAATATTTTTCTCTAAATCTGAGAAACATACTACTCGAAATTTGACAAAAATGCTTTAAAAACTATTTTTTTTTTATTTTTTTCTCTCCGATCTATATGAAACTTTAAATATAGATTGACAATAGTATGAGAAATGTTTGGCGCTAGAAATTTTTTTTTAAATGTGAACAACGAATTTTTGGTATTACATTTTCAGGAAAAAATTTCTCATATAAACTAAAAGCTCTACTCAGAAATGTTATATCGAATAAACGATTTATCGTTTCTTTAAAATTTAACACACACCTTCCAAAGCACACACGAGGAGCGAAGAATACCCACGGTACGAAATATTTTCGGATTAATTTTTTTCTTAAGACTGTTTTTTTTTTTTCATTTTATTTTAAATTTTATTGAAATAGCGTTTTCATATTTTATTTTGGTACTTGAGATACGTATGCCACAACCTTACAGTCTTTTTCATGAATAGATCCAAACCTAGTTTGAAGTGAAATGGACACGTACCTGTAACAAAATTAAACACCAAAGTTAGAAACGTATATATATATATATATATGGATGTAAGCAAACGCACGTTTTAGATAATATTATTGAATTAATTTCGATAATTGTGTTAAGATTTTAAGTCCCTGAGGGGAGTAAATCATTTTTGCAGTGATATGTGTTTTTTTTTTTAACCCTTGTTCAACAGTGTAAACAACTTATTCAGGACAAGGACATAGACAAGGAAACCAGAGACATAATTCGTCGTACGGGCATTCTTCGCTCTTCGGATGAGATACTCTTGGTGGATGTGTTGAAAATGACCACCGTTATTGTTCTTTATATTATTAACAACTTCCTTTGTTCCAAATCGTATTATCGGAAGAAATGATTTATCGTTTCATTTTAAAACTCTGCACACCTACCAAAATTATCTAACCTGAGGAGCAAAGTATTTTTTTCTTACATACGGTCAAAATGCAAGTCACTATTTCCACGCCTTGAACGTAACAGATGATAGTAGATGGTGAATTCATGACACGTCATTTTTAAAATAATTTAAACAAATCAAAACACGAGACCTCAGATCAGTGTTACCTCTAATGGGAGTCCTTTAGAGGAAAATAATTGTTTTAACTGCGTATTACTGACTTCAACTCTGCGTAATGATTCAGTTGTACTTGTGAAAAAATCTCTAACCCTTTCCAGTTTCTTTTGACATGTGCACATGTCGAGAATTATTAATTAGACACAAAAAAAAATTGTTAAAACGAAAAGGTACAGTATTATAATTTAATTCTTCGTGTTTGGTTATAATTAAATTCAAATCACTTTTTAATGGGTAAAAGGAATAAGCAGGCGCTAATAGCGAATAAAGAATTTAAATAATAATTATTTAACTCTGCTATCTCAATATTGGCCGGTATACTAATGTCATTAATTAAATTAAAATTTAGAAACTTTATCGGTAATCATGTTAATACATAATAATTATTGACAGGATAATAGCATGGGATGTATTTGATATTTTTCTCTCTCTTTTAAAATTTAAACAGCTATTCTATTTCCTTTTACGAAATTAGTTTCTATTGAGAAAAATAATATTGATCTGTCGTTCAGTAACAACGACAACTGGCCGCGGTTCGATATGGATCATTTTCGAAATCGAGAGCCAAAGAGAAATTGTTATTGGATTATTTACCCTCTAAATTACGGCATCGGTCAAGATCTCAAACTCCATTTCAAACAGTTTAAAACCGTTCGTTTAGTACGGTGATTTTTTTTCAAAATTATTCCATGTCTTTAACGTTATATTTTGACAAAATCACAGTGACAAAAAAAAAAAAAAAAAAAAACCGATCGTTTAATTTTGATTTTTAAGGTTTCGGACAACATAGATATATTATAAAATATTTATGAAGTATTATGACGTTACCTCGGCCATTATAAACGTATATATTATTATTATTAGTTTTTTCGGGGTCACGGTCGGTAATAATAATAATAATAATAATAATAATAATAATAATATGAAAAGGTTAGTCGAGATTTTTTATTTATTTTCTTCTTTTTTTTTTTTTTTTGTCAACAGCAGTCAAAAAAATAAAGTAATAATAGTAATCATTTTCCCTTCTCATTGTTACGTCGTTACCGTTATTTATTCATTTTTTTTTTTTTTCTGCACACATCCGACAAACCTGACGATTTTTGTAAAAAACCAAAAAAGAACGTATATTAATATTACCATATGTCTGAAGTAATTCTCGACTCGGAGGATTACCGTGTATAATAATAATAATATACGCAAAGCAAATTAACATAATAATATTATTGTTATGTTGACGCGATGGCGGGAAAACAATATTTTAATAACAATGATAGCTTGACGCCGCGGTCAAATGTACACGCACTGATAAGCTCTTTATTCGCATACGATATTATTATCATCTAAAATACAATTAGCAGCTTATCGCGTACCTTTTAAATAATTATTTAATTCCGCCGTCGGTTCTGGCACTGTCGACGCGCGTTCCTTCTTGGAAATATAATAATTTTTAAATACGGGTTTCAATTTTATTATAATAATAATAATAATAATTCAGCTCGTACGTTTTCTTTTTTTTTTTTTCATTTTTGAATACATTAAAACGCGCTCGGACGACCAGTGACGGTTCTAGAGTACGGGGGTGGAGTGGACACAGCTGCCTCAGTAAAGCTGCCCATGTTTTTTTTTTGGATTTTTTCGCGTTTACTTGCAGTTAAACGGTTTTGATTTTTTTTTTTGGGGGATTACGAGCGGAGCGAAACATGATTTTACAATGATGTCAATTTTTCCCCCATCCTTCTAAAAGTCTTTTCTCTTTTCTAGATGGTACCTATATACCAGGGGTATCCAACCCACTGTCCACGGGCCACATGTGGCCCACGGGATAATTATATGGCCCTCGAGATTCATTCTATTTTTATATAATTTATGCATAATTTTAGCGCAGAATATTTCCATTGTCGTCTATTTACCTTTATGTGTTGCTCATTGTTAATGTTACTTAATTAGTTTAAAATGTTTGTATTGGATCAAATTCTTATAGAAGTATACTTTATAATTTTGTGTGTGGCCCACGGGATTATAATGCATTTTCAAAGTGTCCCTCGAGATCGTTTTGGTTTGACACCCCTGCAATGTATACTTTAGGGAAGTCACATCTCGAAAATCGCATTTTTCCGAGGGGTTGACACAGCAGCACAAAATGTGTTAGTTGAAACAAACTAGTGGTGGACCAAAGACTTAAATTCGGTCTTGAATGAATTTCGGAACTAGACGTAAACTTGATAATATTTACACGTCTTAAGCATTTTTAATTTTAATAAATTTCAAAATTTCTGGGGGGGAGCTATCGGCTATTGATAATAATACTAGAGCAATTATTATTATTCTCGATGAAAATGATCGATGATATGTGCAATAATTCTGCTTTACATTTGACAATGCAATATAAGATCTCGGGTTACATTTAAGTTTGAAATTTAAGTAGTAAAACCGATTTGTAATAACTAAATAGGGACGGAATGCGAGGCGCAAAAATTGTATTCGCCCAGGGCGCTAATAACACACTTAAGAGCGGCCCTGGTGAGAAGTCACAGAAATCGTATACTTTTTCTCTGCAATTTTTTATTTATAGCAGCTAAAGGCGAACTGAAAATCTGTTTCATAACTTAGTATATTATATAAAGCTATGAAATATTACATTGCTGTCACCCGTACCTAGTATATAACAGCTGCATAATAATAATATAATACACACACTGACCGTATTCGGCGGAGTATTGTAGTATTTTTAATGCGTTTTCGTTTCCAGTAGAGTCATCATAATCCACGTGTGCGCATGCGCGCGCGCGCGTTAACGAAATCGTTTTCGTATATTATTGTTAGATTTTTGATCTCCGGGCGTGTCTCGTATTTGACTGCGTCGCGCGAGAAAGAGGCTTTGCAGCATCTCATCCTGTGCTCGCGCGCCATTATTTTCTCCGAACCGTGGCCGGATTAGAGTCTCTCTCTCTCTCTCTCTCTCTCTCTCTCCCTCCCTCTCTCTCTCTCCGTACTTAATCCCGGCGAACGGATTCCGTACACATATTACGTTTACCTGTACAGTACACGTCGTATCGTGTGTGGCGTTCGGTGCGAGATGTCACCTGTTCACTCAGACTCACTGTATATATTATACATATTACCGGCTTAAATAATATTATTCTACGCCGCTAATCACGCGCACAATTCCGTGGCCCTAAATCCGTCCCACCCGAACACAGTGAACCCGAAACTGGCGACAATCCGACGGGAAATTTGAGCCGAAAAAAAAACTCTTTTTTTTGAAAAAGGTATAGCCCGTTCGCGTCAAATTAACCCGCGTAAGCGTCTCTCAAATACAGTGTTCGCCGCTTATTATGATGAGCACATTTTTTTGTGTCTTGATTATCAAACCGAAATGTATCCGCCCCGTTGAACGACAGCAAGCCGAGGGATATTATTTTTTTTTTTTTTTTTTGGATTTGTAGAGCGAAGCGAGTCGACCAAATACCCGGTGAACTAACCTGTTGCGGTGGCGCGCGCAGGATTTTATTTTAGGGGGAGAGTTATTATAAAACGCTGTAATTCGATCATCATTTTTATCATTTTGTAAACCATGCAAACTGTTGATAAAAAATGCAGCGCCAGTAACTCTCGAAATACCATGGCATACAAAAAAAATGTAATAGAACAAAATATATTATTTTATTTATCGCCCATCTCCATCATAGTCATCATCATAATCATCATCATGACTAGGGCTCAGATTTTAATGACTTAAAAAACCTAAAAAAATGACCTTAAAATAATCTAAAAATGACCATAAAATAACTTAAAAATGCTCAAAAAATAAAAAATGACCTTAAAGTATAATAATTTATTGTTAAAATAATTAATTAATAATTCATACAAAATTATTTAAATTATTGTAATATTAGGAAAAAATTAGAAAATATTTAAATGAAAAAGTTTGATTATTTATTACTGAAGATTACTGTTGTATTACCCACATAATTGATAGGTCATAACTATAATAGTTATAATTGAATTCTGTTCATAAATAAAACGAGTATGAATGAAAATAAATAAAAATAATACCTAGATTTTAATAAAGTACAATAAATGCTTTTAAAATTCCGAAAAATGACCATAAAACGATAAGAAAAAAAATAACTTGAAACTTTAAAAAAGTGCAAAAAATGCGAAATAAAACCTATTTGTTCGAACTCGTGTAGATGAGCAAATCACATTTTGCGCTTGAAAAGCTATATCCCTAAAAAAAAGAAAAAAAACCAAAATCCCATATTATTCTAGCCCTAATCACGACATTCCTAACATTATCCATATTATCCTTAAGCATCACTATTCAAATTTTTGATTTCCAATATTATTTTAAACTTACAAATGTGTTAATATTATAATATTGTACATTAATTTTTACTTATTAGTCTTTTGTTATTCCCTCATATTTAATTTATTCTTTATAATGTAATAACTATGTTTATATTGTATTACATTTCACTAATCGAGGCGTTAATTTTAATAAATAAATAAATAAATAAAATTATTGTCTACCAGTTTGACAATACAATTTTTATTTATTGATTTTGGATTGGCAATGATAGTTCTATGCACGTTTTTGTCAAATTTTCTGTAGTCCCCCCTCCCCCCGGAAATTTTCCATGAAAACTCTTTTCGAGAATTTCACGTGGGACACACAGTAAACAATATTTTTGTAGACGATACGACGAAACGTGGACCACCACACACCAACATTCACTCTCTCCGGTCGGAGTGCTGGCGATAAATTACAAACGAACGCAGTCTGTATATAAATATATATATATATATTATATTATATAATATTATAAAATACGATATTCACGATAACGATAACCGCACGCGATTAATATTCATAATGGACGTTTTCGACGAGCAGCAATAATAATCGATGATTTGCTCGTCCGCCGCCGCCGGTAAACGCAACACTGCTACTATTAATATCGAAACGTCGATGTTGTAGTATAATATTGCCGTTGTTCGTCTCCCCAGTCGTCCAACGACCGCCCTCCCCTCCATCCATCACCACCCCTCTCAGCCTCCGCCTCTGATCCTCGGTCCATCGTCCAACGAGAGTCTATTATAACCATCTATATATATATACATAATATACGTATATATAGACCGGTGCACGGTGACGGTGAAGATAACGACTGACGCAAAGCGTTCGGCCGCGGGGTCTCGTATACACACACACACACACACACACATATATATATATATAATAACATTACGCATTATGGTGGGTAACGTTTGAATTTCCCATTAAAATAAATCCTGACGTGTTTTACACAATGGGTATTCTTAACTCCTCTTTTGGTTGAAAATCTCTGTTTTTGTGTTAAATTTTAACGATAAATTTGTTTCTTCAATCAATAAGTCAAAGATTCAGTTTATTCAAGTTTTTCATCAAAAAAAACCTCACATTATTAAATATCAGAAAAAAAAAAGTTTCACATATGTATTAAAATAAAATAAAATTTCCTAAAATATTTTTCATATTATTATCTATATATATATATATATATATATTTAAATTTTCATAAAATTTGGATAAATAATAAGTTCTAAAGGTGTTTTTTTTTCAAATTTTGGATAATTTTTCCCAAAATTTGAAAAACTATTGAGAAATTCAAAAAATGACCTCTTTAAAGTACCATTTAATGTCAAATTCTATTAAAACTTTTGTACCATTATTTCTATACAATGAAATGTTCACAATAAATATGTGTATCAGAGATCAAAAAAAAAAAATAAAATTATAAAAACGAAACATCAGTGTAAGTAAAAACACCAGCTTCCTTTCTCCACTCAAAATCTAAAATATTATTCGCACTTTTCGGTATAAATTATAAAACGATTCGGTAAACCAAAAATATCTGTGTACATTTTTACTTAGGTGTTTCTGAAAATAATAATATAGTAGAAATATAATTAACTCGGAGATGAGAATTCGCATTTTTCATTAAAAATATGGAAAAAATTAAGAAAAAAATGACCAAAACCGGAAAAAGCGCGTTTAGTGTAAAAACGAGAGAAAAAAGAAGCAAAAGCAACTCAAGTGTGATTCCATTGAAATCAGAACGATTTGAAACGTATTTATCTGTTATAATAATATTATCTTTTTATCACACTCTCTTCGAAAAGTACAAAATCAGAGCCCCAATTACAATTACCATGGGTATCATAAACACAAAGTATTAAATGTTTGACATTGCGTACCGGTAACTCGGTCCTTGAAAATCATAAAACGGAACATCAATGCAGATTATTTTTTTTTTTTTTAGCATAGTCGTTGAAAACGTTTTGGAAATCGGTACTAAGAAGGATCCAACCATTAAGTAGTTTGGCATGTTATTTTGAAGGAGCTCCAAATTTTTTTTTATTTTTTCTGTGAAACTCCAAAACCACTCTAAATACGTCACCGCCGACTCGTCTCGGACGGGACACTCCATAAAGAGGATCAGGACCAGCCTAGGACGGACGAAGGGAGTGGGGGAAGGACCTCTCCAGCCTGTAAATTAACCGGCAAACGAGCCGTCACTTAAGCCTCGTCCCCTCGTGCCGCTGTAGAAACCGCACGCCGCCGAAAACCCTTTAATCACCACCGCGCATGCGCTTCGGCTTTCGAAATCCCTTGCAGAGGTGTGCGCGCGCAGTGGCTTTTATCATAATTTTTCAACGACATTGAGTTCGAGCACGTGACTGCGACGACGACGACGACGACGACGACGACGTTTTGCTAATGGTCGGGTTTTCTTGATTTGTCACCGGCTAAGCCCCCGTGGCGGCGACTGGTGTGGATGAGCGAATTTTTTTTTTCCAGCAGGTGTGCGCCCTTTATTATTAGGTACCTAACGTTTATTACCAGTGTCCAGCGTTATTCGAATAAATTTACCCAAAATGAATCGCTTGTATAAACATATAAATATCTTTTATCTTCCATGTATACTTAAAAAAAAAAAAAATAAATAAAACAATAATTTACTTTCATCGTATATTAATTGTCAGGGAAAAATTACCCAAAATTTGACAAAAAAAGAAACTGATATTATATCTTCTTTTTATACGAAATTTATTAAAATTTAAACATACGTGGAAAAGTACACGAGAAATATTTTAGCTCGAGAAAAATTTTGAAAATATAAAAAAAAATTTGGATATTGTTTTCTAACATTTTCTTTTTCATCAAATTTTTAGATTCCGAACGAAGTGAAGAAGCTAGTGTTTTTTCAGTGATTATTTTTTTTTCTTCTGTGAACAATTTTTTGTATGGATCAACTTGTCCAATAGTCTCCATCAGTAACTTTTTAAAACCTGATTTGTTTCTAGTTGATACTTTAGCGAGGTCATTTTTTGAATTTCTCAATTCTTCGTTTTAAAACTACCCAAAATTTGACAAAAAAGACTCGGAAAACATAATTTTACGATCCAAACTTTTTGAAAATCAAAGTTCTCGTTTACGATATTTGTTAATTTTTCATTCTTAATGGTACAGTGGATCTAGAGGTACAACAGTTGTTTAACAATGTTGTTTATTCATTAAATTTATTGTCCTCGAAAGTAGGTATTTTTATGACTTCTAAACGACAAATATTAAAGCACAATTCACACAAACTAGAAGTAAAAGTATATAATAATTTTTAAGGGCTGTCGTTTAATCGTTTTTGAAAATGTTACACGCACGTGGGCGATTAAAAAATCTAGAAAAAAAAATATCTGAAAATTCTACTGATGGAATCAGAAATTATCTTTCATCGCTTCGTTAACACCATTTATTATTGTTTTCTAAATTAACAAACAACTTTAATATTTGTCCAGGAATTTAAATCGATGCAAAAAAGGATTAAATTACCCAATCATGCTGCCAATTCAATCACAAATCATTTTTTTTATGTTATCACAGATCATAAAAAAAATGATAAAAAGCTACTGAGAAACAAATTGCATTGTTTTTCTTCGGATGATCAAAATCAATTATAGTTTATACAAAATAAACGAAGAAAATTGTAATATTTCCAAAACACACGAGTACTTTGCAGCTTCTTAGCGGACCGAAGAAACTAGTAGTTTCACAATGATATTATTAATTAGGTAATTAATTATTATTTTTTTTTTTTTATATACTATCCGAAAACGCGAGAAAGTGCACGGATTAATTGGACTAGCTGAATACATTTTCGGAATGGAATTACCGGTTTTTCTAAAAATCCTACCTTTTTGTTGAAACTCAAACATACAACTTGAGCCATTAAAATGACTGTAACGTTCGTCGACAAACGATAATGTGTGAGACAAACTAAATGAACGTGATAAAACGGAACACACAAGGGTTGTTCTCGAGTAAATGGTTCGTGGTTTGAATGTTTAATAAATAATACACTGTTATCAAGAAAGTATAAGACTGTTGTAAAATAACGATAATATGTTCTCCCTTACTTGTGTGTGTGTGTGTGTGTGGGAAATCGTCGTTCTACACAACGTATAAATATTTTAATGAGCACATACGACGTATAACAAACAGGTGGTTAGTAAGAAAATGAAACGGTATACCGAATAATTATGACAATAATTATTTATCATAATGATTATCAATATAATTTTGATGATTGCTATAAAAAAATATATATATGAAACTGAGTTTTACTCATTTTTGGACAAAAGCAAAATCATTGATTTTTGAAAACGCTGCTACTTGAACAATTAATGTACATTTTAAATTTGTGTGGCGTTCGTTGTAAATAAAAATTTGTCGTTTTTTTTTTCACAATTTAAGTGTTCTCTTATTTTTAATCTTATTTTCCTTTATGACAGACTTATGTCAGTTACATATACACTTAGATTGTTGGATACATATTATTTTAATTTTTTAAGATTATTATCCAGCACATGTAATTCAAAACAATTTTTATATTAAATCCCACCTCTCCCTCGACTTTTTGATTGAGAGAACTTTTGCACCTCTATAAATTCTATACATTTAAGAATTGAAATTATTTTCATTTATTCATTTTCAATTCATTTACGTTTGAAATATATATAATCAGATATAGTGTAGACCGGTTTAATTATAGTAAAGTTAATAACTACGAAACAAATATCAATAGAATTACTTCAGAAAATAATTTCTAACGAATTTTCTTTTTTTTTTACACTAAAATATGTCTACTTCGTACAACGTTGTTTTTAATGCGCATAAGTGAATATTATTTTAAAGCAAAAAAATGTTTCAAAATAAAATAAAAGCTCGAATAAAAACGTATGACAATCACTAAAACCATTGTGTATTAAAAATATGATTATTGAAGATTCTGCGGTGACAGTTATTTTGGAAGATTGACGAGAAATCAGATTTTTTAGTAACCCCTGAAATTTAGATCGATTTTCCGTGGTTTACTCTTAAAAAAAAAAAAAAACCATTCGTTTCAATATACGCCCACGAAAGAATATTATTTTATCAAAAGCAGATGCGACGGTTCGCATAAACTTTGTCAATGAACAGAGTGATTCAAAATTTACGTTTGAGCAATTTTATCAAATAAATATCTAAATAGAGATAAAATGTATATAGTATAAAAGTTTTGATTTTAATTAAGGAAACCGAAAATGATATTATGTAAATTTCATAATTTATGCAGACTATTCCGAAGAGAGTTTTGAGGGTTAATTTTTGAAAATCGAATGGAAACTCATATTTTTTCAATTTTGTATTAACATAACATGTGAAAGTATTTTTCACGGAAATGTCAGTGGTTGCAAAACGATAACTGATTCAGAATTCACTGTTTCAAAGTTTTTGGAAAGCGATTTCCAAAAACATTAAACCGCTCTCTAACCCTGAGTTTAGCATTGATTACGGTTTTTCAACCACTAAAATTTTCCAAAATAACAAAATACCCACGTCGACCTTCTGTTGATCGTAGAGGGGGGAGGTTTTCAAAAATTCATCATGCAAACACTTTGGTTTCATACGTCATTAACTCTGTTTCGAAATACGTTTCAAAAATCGTCCTGTTACAACGCGTACGATTTGACGCGTTTGATAAAATACTCGCTTGCGAAAACTTATGTTTTTATTTATTTATTATTTTAGATTTTTATTTTTATTTTTTTTTTTCACACAAGATAAATGACGTTTGAAAACTTTTCGCTGCCGCGTTTCGGTTGTAGCCGGTTTACGGTCGACAACAATAAAAAAAAAATAAATTTATACTTATTTATATAGAACGTCCTGGTGGGGTCGTTATGCGAATAAAATAGATGAATCCGGCAGGGCCGCCGAACAACGACACGAACAATACCCGACCGATGCCCGTGTCGCGCGGGTAACACACCAGGGGACGCGATGGCTGAGGCGAATTTACGGACGATCGTATTTGTTTTAATTGTGTACGTGTGCCAGTGTAAGTGTACCTGAGTACTTGTGTACGTGTACGTGTACGTGTTCAGTGATTTTATATATGAGATGGGATTTCCTCGGCGCGGGGAAATTTTAAGGAAGGAAAAAAGGATAACTCTTACATTTGGTCGGAAAATTATTTTTTTAGATTCTGAACGAAGTGAAGAAACTAGTATTTTATTATTTATTTATTTTTCTGTGTACAACTTTTCGCGTGGAAATACTTGTCCAAAAGTTTCGATCAGTAACGTTTTGAAACCGGATTTGCCCTTAGATGGTATTTTAAAAAGGTCATTTTGCGAATTTCTCAATTCTTCAATTTTTTTTTGCAAAAACTACCCAAAATTTGACAAAAACGACTCTGAAACCATCAATTTTTCGATCCGAACTATATGCAAATTTAAACACATAGATAGAAAATAATATAAGAAAGATTTTGGCGCAAGAAAATTTTGGAAATGTGAAAAAAACGATTTTGGACATTTTTTTTTCTTATTTATTTTTTATATTATTAACTTTTTTTGTTCAGAATCGCGTCTTATTGAAGAAATGATTTATCGTTTCTTTAAAATTCAACATATCTTTCAAGAGAATCCCACCCGACGTGCGAAGTACACACTTTTTTTTTTGTATTTAAAATAGAATTATTGCACGAAGAAAATAAATAAAATTTATCGTTCGTTTTCTAAAAATTTAATCAAGGACAGAGACGTGGCAAAAGTTGAATATATATGTATGGCAAATGTCTAGAGTTCATATCTACAATTGAAACACAGCAAAATAATAATAATTATTATTATTTTGCATTCTTGACGTACAGCTGAATACTTTATTACGCTATTTTTGTAAGTTTTCTGTAGTTTTTTGGTTTCACTGAGCGTTTGTCATCAATATTACATCTTTCTATTCTGATATTTTTATTCATGCAGTTGTGTTTCCATTTATTTACGTTTTCTATGCGCTATTTAATGCAGTTATGCTAATTTTTTTCGAAAATTTCCGAGCGTAATGTTATTATCAATAGAGCTGGAAACTGTTACGTAACTTCTCTATCTAACATCATCACTTGGTGTGTGTGTGTGTGTGTGTGAGCGTGTGTGTTGTGCTCGGAGCACTTTGAAAATGTGTTTTGTGTGGTTGAAATTACCATTTACCTTGCCACGGTCCGACCGAACGTAGTTGTTAACAATCTCGTTACGACCGACCGTTGCCGCGCACTAGACGAAATCGTTGTGCCGATGTGTATTAACGCGAACGAATTATATAATAATTGTATTGCCGAGACGTGAGCGATAAAAAAAAAAAAAAAGCGAGATAAAACGACACGTTAACCGTGGCCAGGAGGGCGTAAAAGTGCGACGCGAAACACATATTGTGCTTAATTCTGTGTGTACTTGCGACGCCGTAGGTCGTTTATATCCGGCGCCGCATTTTATTCCCAGGGACGATTTTTTTTTTATTTTGTTTTTTTGTTTTTTTTTTTTCACAAGAATTCACGCGTAGGCGTGACGTCACGAAGAGTGTTATTTTTTATTTTATTTTTTTTTTTTTTGTTCACACTCCACAACCCATCTCGTACCGACCGACAAACAAACGAAATTAAATCCCGTTCGTTGCTGCACATAGTATTTATTTATTTTTTTTTATTTACCCGTTTCTACGGATTTGTGCGTTTGTAGGATATTATCTCTTCAGAAATTCTCACGACGGGGAGAGCTTGTTGAATACCTAACCGCAATGCGAACGGATCGATCGACCGTGAGTAATGTGATCATAGATCTATGGCTATAAATCGCTTCCGTCCGCCACTGCCGGATGGACTACGGTGATGATAAAAGTCATCAGTAATCTAGGGCCCGGAAGTTCATGCATTTGCATGTTTTTACTGAGTGCATTAAAAAGTTGCTGGATGAGTGGGAAATTTGAATCACAATCTAGTGATTTCAAAAATGAAATTTCATTTCGTATATTTTGAGGTTTTTTAACATAAATATGCATATTTTAAGATAAAATTGCGTTTGACTGCATTTTACTTGTTTTATATATATACATATATATATATATATTTTTATTAATATTTCATGAAAATGTCGGGCTTTGAGCATATTTCAAAATATATTTGTTCAAAAATTTGTCTTTATAAGAACGTCACCAATTTAAAACGAAAACACGTTTAAAATTATATTAACTACTTTAATAATTTATTATGTATTTATTTGTAATTAAAACCTTAATCGTCATATGCTCGAATACTCATGTGACAACAGATCCAAAGAACTATTATTTGTCGAAGAATTCAACAGGTAATTCCAAGTATTCATAATATGATTTAATGATTGACGCGAAAAGTATTTTAACCAAAAACGAAAATAATTTAAATTTTTTTTTTTTTTTTTAATAAATGCATATTTAGTGCATACTTGCATTCATATCTTGATAGTTTTAAGTGCATGAACTTCCGGGCCCTAGTGATTGTAAATTGGAGCGGTCATGTCAGTCATCATCATCATCGTCATCGTCATCGTCATCACCACCGACGACGAATAATAATTATTTATTATTTTTCGCCGTTTCCGATCGTTCGCGTTTTCTGAGCGTACAAATAATAATATAATATCCGACGCGTGTTTTCGACGTGAGTGTTGGTGCGCGGGCGCGTTAGCATATATGTGTGTGCAAGTGTGTGTGTGTGTAGGTACAGTGTGTGTGTGTGTGTGTGCACGAAGACGATGATAAAACATCCGACGAGGCGGTCGCTAGCCATAAATCTCGCGGCAAGTGATCGCCGTGATTCGGTGCACGAGGCATTGCGCGCGTTCGACAATAAAACCACGGGTTCTACGTGTGTGTGTTTTTATACGGGCTAATGTGTGTTTGTGTTTTTGAGTGTGTGAGTTTATGTATTAAGTGTTTGCCTGTATGTGTGTGTGTGTGTGTGTGTTTCTGTTATAGCATGTGTGTTCGTGTGCAGCACTCGTTTACAAATATATATATATATGTAAGTGCGTGTGTCAGTTATGTACGTGTGAGTGAGTGTGTGTGTGTTTGTGTGTGTTTATGTGCTCACGGGCGACACCCTTTTTCACCAAAAATGCACCTTTCCCTATTCCAACAAAATGCATCTTTCCCTCTTCGCCACAAAAATTAATCTCTCTCTTTCCCCCCACCCAAACACATTTCCACCAAATGTTTGATCTACACATTACAAAGTTCAAATGTATAAATAATATGTGATTAAAATATTTTATTTGTAATTATGAATTAATTTATATTTTATCTCCTGAGATTTGAAATAGGTTTGATATTTTAGTCTGTTTCGTTGTCGACACTCTCGATATTTTATAATTACGTGAAAACTGACGAATTACGATAAAATTATAATATGATATAATTAATATTTTAATCTTTAGTAAATCAATTATTTTAAATTTACACATAAAATCTTTATGATATTAAATTTACACGTTTGAACTTTGTGATATATGTATATTGACCAATAATTTGATGGAAACGTGTTTTGATAGAAAAGAGGAAGATTAATTTTGGTGGAAAAGAAAAAGATTAATTTTGGAAAAATAGGGAAAGGTGCATTTTTGGTGAAAAACGTTGACTCCCGTGCTCACGTTCACATAAATCAGTGTGTGTGTGTGTGTGTGTATTTATATGTGTATGTCTTTATTTATCTGTATTTGTGTGAGTGTATACTTATTTGTATGTATACGTGTTTGCTTGTATATGTGTGTGTGTTATATATATTTGTGTGTGTGTGTGTGTGTGCACTGGAGTACGAGAAGGGTTGTGGGTGGAGGGGGGGGCGAGTGCACTAGCGGCACCGGTAGAATTAAAATAAAATATGCACGAGGGCCTTAAACGCTTCTTCGCCGTGCAGCCCGCGCGAACCCGTTAACGGAGAATCCCGAGTACGAATGAATAATGAAATCCACGGATTATGTTTGCCGATTTCTTTTTCCCGCCGCCAACGAGCGCGCCGAATGTATTCAATTCGCGTTCCGTCTGTTGACACTCGTGATAATGCGCGACGCGTACTCACGACACACGCAGGTCGTAACCGGCAATGTCGTTCGCACTTGTTTCGCACAAACATAACGCAATAATGTTCAACAGAGCTCGGAAGCATTTAGAAATTGCAAATTTCTTTCGCGGAAGGTTTGTCTTAGAACGTTCGAAGTACGATACGAATATTATTTATGTTGTATGTATGCACTTCTCTGACGTCATACGCGAAATTTCATTTTTGCTACTCTTACCGTTTTCATGGTTTTTTGATGTTTTTTTTTTTTTCTTTTTGTTCATTTACATTTTTTGATGCTATATTTGGGTATATTTTCACACAACAAAGGTGGGGGGAATCATTAATTTTATTTTTAGACTCTGAACGAAGTGAAGAAGCTAGTGTTTTTACAATGATGTTCATTTTATTTATTTATTTATTTTTTTTCTGTGTACAACTTTTCGTATAGAAATACTCGTCCAAAAGCTTCGATCAATAACTTTTTGAAACCGGATTTGCCTCTAGATTGTACTTTAAAGAGGTCATTTTTTGAATTTCTCAATTCTTCATTTTTTTTTTTTTGGAAAAACTACCCAAAATTCGACAAAAATAACTCGGAAATCTGATCTAAATAAATCGGAATTTGATCTGAACTATATGAAAATTTAAATATAGATAGAAAATCATATAAGAAAGATTTTGACGCAAGAAAATTTTGGACATTTTTCTAATATTTTTATGGGAGGCGTAATTAAGGGAGGGTATGAGTGGGGTAAAACGGTCAAAACAATAGTTTTGGGACGGAAAAAAAAAATAAAATAATAAAATAAATATTATGGCCTCGTCGGTGACGACGTACACGTATGCCTGAAACGGATTGTGAAAAAAGTGGTAATCCGTCTCCGAGCTGGGGGGGGGGATTTATCGGGTTATAGATTTATGCGCGACGGGGGGGGGGGGCGAGGGAGAAAAAACGTCGAATAAGCAGCAGTGGCCACCAGACCGCCAAGTCTGAAAAATGTTTTGGTCCCGTGCGATTTGTCTTCGACAGATTTCTTTGCACCGAAATCGGTTTTCACGGTACTTATTTCGCTATTACCACCTGCGGAGTAGTTCTCGTCACGATAATTAATATTTATTTTTACAATTGTAATGTCCCGCGGATCACTCAGAGCGTGTAAAACCGTTAGTTAGAAAAAAAAAAAAGTAAATTCACGTGAAAAAAAAAGTCGGACAGTAAAATCGTTTTTATCTTTTTCTTTTAAACATGATGGCCCTCGGGGTAGATGAACGTTTATAATAATTATCATAAACGTATAATCGATGAACGAAAAACCCAAGAAGGGGACGATCAAAAAAAGACCCTTCCCTCAAATACGCCACTGCGTGATCGAGATAAATTTGAAAAAAACTTTCCGACGAAATAACGCTCGAATGTCGCGAGACGGACAGACGAGGATGGGGGGGGAGAGCGCAGGGTCACGGAGTTTACAAAATTAACAGTCCGCTCGAGTGTAAACACTCGTTTCAACATTTCACACGTTTTATAGCTCTGTAACAACGTCGTCGCCTGGAACATAATAAACGCCGCCGTTTCGTTCAAAGTTCGGTTTTTATAAGCCGCGAGCGAACGTTTACTCTCGAGTTCGACGTGTAAGTTGTTTTCGGGAAAAACGCCTATTCTCCGGACGGACACGTGGTGATAAAAATGAAAATTGTTTTTCGCCGTCGGGCATTCGGCGATGACGTCACGTCATCGTCTTTATTATTGTAGTACAGTCACGGCTAAAAAGCAGCGCCAGTGTATGATGAGATTACAACGTTTTCCGTTTTTTTTTTTTTTTGTTTTCAGTCGAGTAAAAAGGTCTCTACCCCGCACAGGAGATTATGGGTTTCTTCTTTTCATTTCGCGTAAAAAGGTTATTCGTGTTTACGTGATGCGACTAATCGGACGGCCGCGGTACCGCAGAGCACAATGATGAAAAACACGAAATTATTTTAAACCGAAATCGTCCTGAGTCGCAATTTCTCTTTGTTTTTATGAGCTAATATTTGCGGTCGTCCAATACTAATTTTGAGATTCTGAACGCAGTAAAGAAGCTAGTGTTTTAACAATGATGTTTATTTTTTATTTTTTACTTTTTTTTTTTCTGTGTACAACTTTTCTGCAATAAAATAAAACTTTCCCGAAAAAATTTGTAAAGTATTCGAATAAAATTTTCTTTTTTTATTCTCTCGAGCAAGATTGGACATAAACGAGTTAATTAGTTGATAATTAAGTTTTTTTTTTTTATCTTTCAACTTAAATTACTGCGTTTAATATTTTGTTCGATTCATTTTAACCTAACTTATCGATTATAATATATTATATTAACCAATGAGTACTTTTGAATAAAATCCCATTAAGCTAAATTAAAAAATTAAAAGTAAAGTAAAGTGAAATTTTGCACCGGAAACACGAGCTACTCGTTGTGATCCGCGTTTGTTTTCTCTTAGTGTTTCCATAGTAGTTTCACCGGTGCTTGAATTCAATATGGCCGACGAAACATATTATATGCAAAGGAATTAGACTCTTATGCAAAGACACGAGAAGCAACTGCATAAAATACAAACGCAATGAGAATAGAAGCAACTGCGATGAGATTAGAGACAACTACAAAGAGATCTGAAACTAATAGGAGGGATGGAAAAAATGAAGCAGCAGCAAAAAGATTTGAAACAGCAGCAAATAGATTACTGCGTAATATTAATACAGAGTTATCTGCAGATGTTACTGGAAAAACGTGTGTGACAAAAATGCGGAATCTCAACAAATCGAATCTAGACCAGACGCGTAGTTCGGTTTAAAATTTTCACACCAAATCATATTAACAAAAAAAAAAAAAAGAAGTGAAAAGAAAAACGTCAATTCACGAATCGCGCGTTGTGCCTAAGTATAAGCAAGAAAGAAACTTCGATTGTTCCCCTGTTTTTTTTTTCGCGTCAAACTCTGACGCCCTTACGTCTTTTCACGAATATTTCGTCACTTTGAACCTGCGCCGCGACCTGTGGATGCCAACACGTGCCAAACGTGACGGCACAGTCGTCAAAAAACCGCGAGCGAACAATGAGACAAAGTCGACGCGTAAGTAATTATAATAACTTTCGAACTTATTTTATTATTATTATTTTTTTTTTTTTAAGCGGCTGAGATTTAGGGGGAGGGGTTGTCAAACTCTGATGAATTGCGAGTTACGACTCTCCAATACGAGTACAAACATTCTGCCCCCCCCCCATGGGAGACGCGAATTATTTATTTTATTTAAATTTTTTTCGGTTATCTAGTTAGTATTATATAACCGACCATATGATTAATCATTGTCGATAAAATCTAATGTTGGACAACTGTTATTTAATAGTAATAAAATATTATTCTTACATTTGAAAAATATATATCTAAGAATCTCATTAGATTAGATATTATTATTAATAAAAACATTTATTATTCAATATTTTCGTATTGTTTTGCAGTTATATTACAAAATAATTTTCGTTTATACACGTTTAAAGGTTAATACTATTATAAAATATTGTTTCAAAAGTCCATTAGTTTATTTACTATATATATTTTAATATTTGCGTGAAATAGGTTAATATGTAATTTTAGTACATATATAATTTAAAAAAATAAATAAATAATTAATGATTTTGATTAAGGGAGGCCTTAATAGCTTTTCATTAAATTTAGGAAGCCTTTGACAAAAAAATTTCAGAAGCACTGGTATAACACACTCTGTTTTCTCTCCTCTAAAGTTTCTTCCTCTCTCTCTCCCTTATTTTTTGTTGTGGTTATTTTCACTCGCCCCTCCACCGAAAATCTTCACGTACCGAATGTCTACGTGTCTGTTCACGTGAGACGTATACGACGTGGTGACGGGGTAAATACTCGGAAAGTATAACACCCCACACCCTTAGCGGTATTTAAGGTATTTATACGAGCTCTCATCCCCCTTTAAACCGCGTGTATTCGGCGAACTCGAAATAACTCGGCAGCTAAGAGCTTATTACCCGGCTACCTCTATACTCTACTTTTCCCAACAACCCACAAGAGGCCCGACGAGGGTGGATGTAGGTATATACAGCCCTTATTAAAGATTTCAACGTTTCAATATTGTCGCACGAAGTCCTTACTCGAACAACATGAACTCTTGTAAAACATTTATTATTTAATTTCTATACAATATGTATAAAATATTAAAAATAGGCAAATATTATTACAACTAATTAATTACTGGGTGCTTAAGAGAAGGACATTCTACCCTTAATATATGTTGTATTTCCTACCCACAAAGATCGTCCCTAATTACGCCCATGTACCCCTAAGTGGTGTATTGTCCGAGGGTGTGCTCTGTTATTATAATTATACTAATATTATTAGTTACAATTTAAATTATTGATAATACGTATTTATATTCAGTTCGACTACTGGTTATCACAGTACTGTATAGAGCAAAATTATCATCCAAGATCGAGACAAATTGTTTTTTTATTCTTTTGTTCTAGCATAAGTTAGATCGATTAGTTAGATCGATGATCTTCGTCCGTCAATCCTCAATCCAAAATCAACAAAAATCGCTATTCGATACAACCCTACCCCGATTCCCCCCCCCGTGCATACGGCTTAAGGGTGTATTATTATATACGGGGGTGGCTATTGAGTAATTCAAGTGATCTCAAATTTTTCCTCTCTATAGTACCTAGTGAAAATAGAGCTCAAAACACTGAGGTAAATTATTTTTTTGATCATAACCGAAAAATACAACAGGAAAACTGTTGAGTTTTATTAGTGTGTTATTGAAGTACTTGATAAAGCTAGAATATAAGATAAAAATCTTCATCGACATCCTGTTCATGGACATAATGCGAAACGCCAATATCGAATAATAAAGACAATAATCGCCTTTTTCCCGTCCGAAACCGATTCGTAACAGCCATTTATACGGGTCATCGAACAACACCGGATCTGAAATATTCACCCTCGAGCCACCCCCCCCCCCTGTTTCGTATTGTACTTCACGAGCCATGACCATAGTATAGCCGTTCCGGTACGCCGCCGCCACCGCCAAGACCGGACGTTTTGTTTCCCCCGACGTCAATGGGAAAAAAAATAATAAAATAATAATAGTGAAAACTACGAGCCTTCGAAAATAAGGGTCTAAAGATGATAAGTGGCCAGCCCGTTTGACAGGGGTGGTCGTGTAGTTTTCGCACGTTTGTTCGAACGACAACTTGTTTGCACGTCTCTATGCGACTCGTTAGCGCGCGTGCTTAGTGTATTTTAGGCGTTTATGCATCGCTAAGGGACGTCGAGGGTAACGCTGGCTACCCTAAAAAATATTTGAATACTGATATTTAAAAAAAAAAAGTCATCATGAATTTAAACTCACTAATACATAAATAACGAAATCAAATTAAAAAAAAATTATATTTTGAAATAATTTTAAATTCAGTCATCAATAGTAAATTTGATTTCTAAACATAATTTGAAATATTTCTTCAATAAAAATGTTCTCGGTTTCAGTTCGTTTTACACTTTATCGGTTAGAAGCAGATCGAGTCGAAAACCTAATACTAATAATTTAGACTAAATCACGCTTATACCTTTAATTTAAATAGTATTAGCTACGGAAATAAATTTTTCTGCTTCTAAATAATCATTCATGTGACGCCAAAGATTGTCAAATAGGACCAAATTAAAATAAATCACCTTTTCTTTTAACTAGATGGATTTAAAAATGTTTATTTTATTCATTTTTTAAGGTGAATATTTGTATCATCTGTATCATACAGTATTATCTATATAAATAAATTCCATTTTTTTTTTTTTTTTTTTTTTTGTTTTTTAACGATAATAATAATTAGTTAAGTTAATTACCATTGAATACAGTTATATCGGATTGATCGACTTTTACTTAAATAATATGTCTCCTTTACACATTTTAGAACAGCGCAGAAACAAGCCTTTTTTTTTTGTTTAGTGTATAATTTTGCATATAAAATTTTTGTAACCATCGATTTCCTTATCTTAAACAATATAGCTGACATAATAATTGACTGGTCAAACTATAAATCAATATAATAAAATAATCTTTTTATTTATCTAGATAAATTGCAGTCTTCAAAAAATATCTCTATCTAGATAAAAATATGATCAATATTGTCTTTATCCAGATAACGGCGTTTAGTTATCTATGTCGAACACTGCTTATATTAGATATTGGAAAAATCATCAAAAGACAATCGGCCAATCAGTTCACTTATCTCGAAACGTAAGAAATTAGAATTTTGACGTTATACTTTCAAATATGACACAGATTTTTTTTTTTCACTACCTTACAAGAATTTATAATTTTAAATCCGGTAGTTTTTTTTTTTTTCATTTAAACATTTACACACTTTTTCCCCTCTACGAATGAAATAGAATTTCTAATTTAGTTTTTTCAACGCGGGATGGGCTCACGATTTTTCCTGTTTCTCGACGGTTTTCCCAAGTGTTTGTGGAAAAGCTTTCAGAAACACGTTTGATTTCAAATTCTTAAATGTACGATGACCGGGTAACGTTTTTGTGGATCGATCTGAACCCAACTGAAATGGATACGCACCTGAAAGAAAACAAAAGCCAAAATTAGAAACATATAACACGATGATACATTTCCATCGAGATAAATAATATTAAAAATATTATTTTTTTTTTACATATATTTTTATTATAAATACATTTATCCATAGTTATTTCCCCAAAAACTGTGTGTAATGTGAAAAAATTGCTTAACGCGCATCGAACGGTGGAGGAGGGATGTTCATACAACGTAAATTTTCACCCCTCGCCCCGGGGGGTTTGCAATGAACGACCACCTAATCACAGGCGAACGCTTTAGATTCCGAGCGAATCGTTTCAAGCTGACGAGTGATTTTGTTTTGTTTACATTACAGTGTGATCGCCCGATCACAAATGGCGCAGTCGGTTGTGGTGTCGGTGTACCGCGGCTACGGTATAATAATCGCGAAATCGAGACCGGGATAAGAAGTCGGAATAATGAGCGCGAGGTTTTATAAAATCGGTAAAATGTATTATTCAACAACCTTTTGCGCATTAACCCAGTTTTTCTTTTCTCTCCTCCCTCCCAATCGTTTTCGTTCGACGGAAGTCGTCGATAGGTGCCCCCACCCCCACCTAATTATCGTAGCGAGAGTATAATCGCGGCCGCCATCAACGTCAACGCGGTCGAATCGATAAATGCTAATATCGAAACGGGATCCGTCTCCTGCGTATCCTGCGTATCCTTCGCTCGTTTTAAGGATAAGGTGATGACGTTTGGGCTCTGCGGCTATAGTAATGCACAGATTCCCCGCCGCAATTAAATTACGGGAAATTCCCGCTTATAATATTGCTGAGACGGGGAATTGATCGAGAAAATTAATTAATTAATTAATTACACAATAATTGATTATTATTACTATAATTAACGCCGAACGGCTATTATAGTGATGAATAAAGAAGTGCATATTATTGGTACAAAGGTGATAACAAAGAAATAAAACGAGTAAAATAAGAGAGAAAAAAAACATATAAGAGAGTTAAACAGGTAGACAAAACATAATAATATGTAATTAATTAAATAGAAAAGGAAAGTTAATGAGAGAAAGTAAGGAAAAACAATCAATATACGGCCAGAAAGGATATTAGATAAAATTAGAAAGTATTGACTGGTGACGACGGTCAGAGAAGGGAAAACATAAATTTTGGACAGAAGAATAGTCCATGTGGGAAGAGAATAAATTTGAAAAGCAAAATCAGACGGATGTAAGAATTTTCTTTGAACTCTTTCGAGCATAATTTTGTGGAAGGACGTGAGTGGGTCCCGGATTACTGAGTCGCATTCCACAATTGGACGAATTAGAGCTCAGTAAAGAGTTTTAAGGGAGGAAGAGAGAGAGAGAGAATTCGCGAGAAATACGAAAAATGAAACCGAGATGTCTAAAAGATTTGCAGCACAGAGCCTCTATATATGTTTCCCGGGACAAAGTGTTCGAGTAAACGTGAAACTGAAGTCCAGTACAGAATTACTCGCAGATTTAAGTGGACGGTCATGAATATAGTTTGTTACTGAGTAAAGAAGAATGGGGAAAGTAATGACAGAGCCCTTTTAGAGGTATTCGAATTATTAATGCCAAATGCCTAGCCCCAAGCAACTAAGCGATAGAGGTCGGCTCGAAGAAGACAACAACAATTATTATTTTAGGACTTAATTTGAAAGAACGATTTCATTTCATCATCGAAAATTTGTAATTTAGCATTCATCAAGATGGACGGTGCCGAATTAACGAATAGGGAAAAGAGAAAATCATAAAATTATTTTTTAAATTTCGTTCGAAATAGATTTCAGTGTTCAAATAGAACTTATAAATGCGATTAATCCGAATGAAAAATATTACTGGAGAAAAGTAAGATTTTTGGGTAGTTAAAAAAAAAAAAGATAAATAATAATAATATAATTCGATATAAATCTAATTTAAGTTTATCCTAATCGTGAGTGTAAAGATTGTAATTAATTTTCAATAATTACAATGATATATTTTATAATATTACAACGCTTAACAAAGCAGAGTAGATGTGAAATAAGGTATATTTAACTACGATACGCAGTTTCTCATTACTGTCTTACATTTAATATGTTTTTTTTTTTTTTTTTTTAAAGAATATTCTCGAGATGTTTGGGAATATTTCGAGAATATTCCTGGTTTTTGTGTGTACAATGTACATTCCCTGGGGACTATTTCTGTGTTTATTTTTAGTGTCAACTATTTGCCTTTGTTATATATATATATATATATATATATAACAAAGGAAGTTTTTCTTTCTTCCAAGGATCTCCATATATATACATATATTATCATCATTGACCCATTATATACCATCAGCCGCAATTCTTCGCGTTCCAATTCTTTGTCTTTATCCCTCTTCGTGGTTCCGTGACAATATTCGAATGTCTTGGAGGAAAATCGTTTAATATTTTTTCTTTCACGAAAAAACCTACAACCACTAGTTCTATCTCGTTTTCCCAATGTCGGCCTATGGTTTCTTACGCGCAAACGTCTATTGATGTTAGATTTGTGTTGACTTTGTGATTTGTGTCGCGTCCAAGTCAAAGACTCATTCTCTCGAAATCATTTCGAAAAAACTTACTATCTACAAAGTACCGTCCAAATTCAAAACGCCTAATTAGCCGGACGAGACTTTTGGACAAGTTTTACAAGGGAAAAAAAAGTGTTGGCGAACGAAATATACAACAGAAATAAATCTAACATCGTTTTGTGAAACAACCCCCAAGCTCGTTCGCTCCGCTCGGAATTAATACAATATAACACCCGCGTCACGTGCGCCGTCCGACCGAAGTCAACACGTGGCGGCGTAATCATAGCCGTTTGTGAACTCCGCGCGAACAAACGCGCAGATTTTCCTCGGCGTCGACGACAACGACGACGATAATAATAATAATTAAAAAATAGTCTTTTCTCCTCTGCGGCGCGCGTGGATCGCGTGGGCTGACACGCTTTGCCGCCTACCTAGACGAAAATTTAATTATTTCTCATCCCTCTCGTGTTCACCCTTCCTCGCCGCCACTACTCGAAAATTAGATTACAAGTTATGTTAATCATAAACGAAACTTTTTCCCTTTTTTCTCCAAAGAAACTGCTCGGCGTACAATGGTTTCATTAAAAGTTGTGCTCGCGCAAGAGGCCCCCGAATAAAATCGTGCGTGCCAATTATTAAAGTTTCGCGCGCGCAGACGCGCCGCGAACTAATATTATAATATCGCGCGGATATTGTTAGTACGAGGCGATTTTTCGTTGTTTTTTCCCCTCCGGGTAAACGCTCCGTACTGTACAGGGTTCATAAAAAATCACGATTAAGAAAAAAAAAAAAAATCATTTTTAATCGTTTAAAACAAGTTTATTTTTATGTTTTATAACGTTGAATATTTAAAACGATTTGCTCAACCGTTTTTAGGCGTGTTTGAAAATCACGACTTTATCGAATTTAAAATGAAAAAAAAGGAAACTTCTTTTGTAACACAAGTATAAAACTTCTTATTTCGATAAGTTTTGGAAATAGCTATGTAATGACTGTCCCTCAAACGATTTCGTACGATAGTATCGATTAAAATATACTTTGAATAGCCACTAACCAGTGATTTGTACATAGAGATTGGTCGTGATAATTTATTCTTTAAAAGGAAAAAGTTTGTAATTTTATTGTAATAACTATTAAAATTTATTTATATTATTAATTTAAAATGTATATTATAATGTAATGAATTATATGATGCATTAGGTACATAGTAACGATTGTAATCACTGACAAAAATAAAAGTATCATGATTGGATATTCTATTTTTAGGAATTAAACTGTTTACTTATTCCATTATAAACTCATTACCTACTGGAATTACAATATAATGATTTTTTTCATGCAATGTTTGGTCTCTAATTTATCAAATTTAAAGTTACTTTTTACTCTAATTTTCATATACATTATTTCTGTCCTATTACACTGATGGTTAAAACAAAAAAAAAAAATATGTATATATTATGTTATTATATAATAAATTAGTAACTAATAAATTAAAGGCAGAAAATTGTTTTTTCCTATATTAAACGACTGTTTTTTTTTTTTTTTTTTTTTTTTTTTTATGCTGTTGATATTATATTTGTTTCGACGTTTTAAACAAAATCCTGTTTGATTTATTTTGGTGTTTGATACCAAAACGTTTAAAACATCTCGACCCTGCGCGCGCAGCAGTAAACCGAATCGAATTCGTATGTCGTTTAAAAATAACAAACACAAACATTAAACCTCTTCCCCCCTCGCCCCCATACAAAGAATGTGGAGCGGTCTCGGCAATGGAATTCGCGACCACCGCCGATCGACCGTAATTCACGTGGGGCGTTTGTCCGCGCGATCGGTATAAATATATTATAAGGGTGCAAGGGACGTATATTATAATAATAACGATAATAACCTTTTCGTGTGGAATAATGCACTCCGGGAAATAAGCCTATCCGCGAGTTTTTTCGAAAAATCGCCACGTTACACTGTGTATCAGAAAGTTGATTTACAGTGGGACAAAATTAGATTATTATTATTATTTTTTTTTTGAGCCACTATTTATAAACTAAAAATAGCATTTAATTGAAAGATAGTTAGTTATTTCGATTAGATAATATGGGTTTTTAATAACAAGCTAAATAATTGATCTCGTGTATAATGTATTATTTAGTCAACATTGTCTATTGAATGATAAATATTTTTCTTGAAACGGATTTTTATAGAGTCATGGAAGGTTCGTATATTTTGTATTCTTAATTTTAAGCTAACTTTTACTTGTCTAATTTCAGTTATTATGTATACAAATATTAGATAATTACTAATTTCAAAATATTAAAAGATATGAAAAACAAGTAGATACTAGTAGATGTTATACATTAGTATTTTCTAATAGCTTTATAAATGTTAAATAAATTATTTAGTTTTATTGCTGTTATTTGAGGTTTATCATTTTAGACCCTATATTATACATTATATTTGTACATAAATTGAAGAAAAATTGAATTTCATAATAAAAACAAACCACAAGAATATTTTACTTTAAATAAAACATTTAACATGTTATACTGTATTTTTACCTTGTTTTAGATAATAATATTTTAGTTAAAAATTAAAATATTTCGATGAAATTTAAATAGTAATATTTTTAATTTTTAATATTATATTTACTGAATAATATACGTATAAATGGAAATCAGAAATTGACTTGATTTTTTTTATTGACTTTAATTGATTTTATGAATGTACAATATGAAAACTGAACCTAAATTTGAAGTAAGTATCCAAAAAAGTTACAAACAAAATTATTTTATAATTAAATAACTTTGTACCCCAAAATCAACTTTCTGGAACGCACAGTGAGTTATAAGAACGAAAATCGCATTAACTGATAAAAATTTGCTTTTAGAACGTTAACTCAAATTTTCTGGACTGAAGTGCTACGATTATAATATTAGGGATGGGTTCTTAAACTCTTCAAACCCTCGAACACCTCAAACTTCAAAAAATTCGAACAGTTTGAAGGTCGAGAGAAAAATCAGTTCGAATGGTTCTAGTAAAGTGTACGTTAGAATGTTCGAACAGTTTAATCGGAAAAAAATTTTTTTCTGAAATTTTTACGTTTACTTGTTTTTAAAACGTTGATTTAAAAGTTTAACAATTGAAACTTAAAAATAATTAAAAAACATTTAAAACATATAACTTTTATAAACATTAACTTAATAGTATTTTTCCTTTTCAAAATTAATATTATGGATAGATTCTCAAATGTTTTAATTTTTTTAAAGTTCAAAAAAGTTCGAAAGTTCAAAAGTAGTTCGAATAAAATTTAGATTCAAGTTCTAGTTTGAGTTCGAACAGTTTGAGAAAAAATGGTAGTTCGAGTTCGAAAAAAATAATGTTCGACCCATCCCTAATTTACATGAATGTCAATGCTTGATGTAATTAAAAAAAAAAAAAAAAAATCGCTGGCACTTATTTATGTATTATATTAAAATATTAATTGTACGTCTAATATATACTGAGTATTTTTTTTCGCCCTATATCCGTGACCCGCCCTGTATTTCGACGTTCTTAGCACATATCCCATAAAATTAAACTTTCGTTTTTTTTGTATTTTTATCACATTTATTAAATCCGTTTCTCCGGACTAATGACGACGTGTATAGTTTCGGTTCGGCCAACGATAATATTGTTATATTAATAATTGAGCGTTTCCTCCCCTCTCTTCCCCTCCCCCTCAAGCATTCTATTCGCGTGGCAAAGTTTCCGAAATCGTTCGTGTTCTGTTCGGCGACAAGCCGCGGGCACGATTACCGCGGTTATATTGCCCAGGGGTGCCGTTTCTGGTTTCACACTCTTCCCACCCCCCGGGAAGAGGTCGAAATTCCCGCCGCCGACTTTTAATGGAAATGACAAACGTCCGCCGGACTAATCGACCGGTCTCTCTCCCGTCCGTGCCCGGAAACCGATCACAGAGACCCTGGAGAATTCGGAAAACGTTTTGACGACGACGACGACGACGACGAAACCAAACGTACATAACGCAGAGGTTCCCAAACTGTGGGTCACGATTAAATTTTTGGAAGCGTCGCATTGTAAATTTTACATTCTGAGCGGATTGAAGCAGAAAATTTTTTTCCAGTGGTGTTTATTTTTTCTCTTTGAACACTTTTTCATATGGAAATCGACCAGCAACTCTCTTTTAATCAAAATCTGCATCTAGACGTCATTCGAGGGTAGTGAATTTATTTAAAATTCTCAATTGTTTTGCGAAATTCAAGAAAAGCCACCTTTAATTAGACGAAAATACAATTAAAACTCTATGGAAATGTAATTATTGAATTTTGAAAAACATTCGTGAAAGAATATATTATTTCAAGCGAAAAATCCCCATGGTGCGAATTATGTCTAACTAAGTAAACTTAATATTACTACTATATTATAGTAAATATAGTTCACTATTATAACTATATATTACTTAATATGTCTTTGGGTCGTGGTCCTAAAAATATTGAAAACCATTGGTGTCTAGACGGAGATAAATATTATAACCGAACTGAAAATATTATCTTGAACATTGGTTCCCAATATTTCTTATTCTATTCCCCCTTGTATGCTTTCAAAATTCATACCCCCCTTAAAACATAATTTTGATATATATATGTATATATATATATATATATATATATATTTTTTTTTTTTTTTTTTTGACCATACACATAAATTACACAAAATAACTATATAAGTATACGTATATTTATACAACTAATGAATTTTTATTTTCATTATTTTACAAAAATTAGATATTAGTTAAACTACTAACTCATAATAACATAAAAACATAATAACAATTAATATTATTAAATATAAAAACAAAAACAATGACATATAGTATAAATATTAATTAATTAACTGAAGCAGACATTTTTTTTTTAAACAAAACTACCAAAAAAATGCTAAAAAAATGCTCATTATTTCTTC
>JAIPRM010001711.1:0-21117 GCA_025469315.1 Stegophylla sp. TES_Ste_2020
GGTAGTTTTTCCAAAAAAAAAAAAAAATTGAAGAATTGTAAAATTCAAAAATTGACCTCTTTAAAATACCATCTAGAGGCAAATCCGATTTCAAAAAGTTGCTGATCGAAACTTTTAGACAAGTATTTCCATGCGAAAAGATGTACACAGAAAAAAGTAAATAAGTACTTGATTTTAGGTACCTATTTTTAATAATTTTTACTTTGTTACTTAGTTAACTGTGTCATTTTGGTAAAACTAACGAATTTCATCGAAATTCTAAATTCAAACGGTTATTAAGAAAAAACTCGACGATTTTTGAGATTTTTTCAGGTCAATTAAACATAATATATTATGTTGTCACTGAGATCATATTAAATTTTTAAGTTTCAATATCAAAAATCTAAAAATATCGAATTTTCATAATAGAATAAAACAATTAGAAAACTACTGATGCCCTTGGATTTTAATTCACACCATCTTTTATTCATCGTCAAAAAATACATTACTTATCAAATTATTATTTAATTTAAATTAAATAATTACACATTACCAACCTTTTGGGTGTTTATTAGAAATATATCATTCTCAGATTTTTTTCTGGTAACGCACGATTCCGTACGATTTTTTGTGCAACGTTGCCATTTACATTTTAATATATTATTCGTCACATTTTAATGTATTATTTTATTATTTGTTAAATTTTCAAAATATATATAGTACATGCAGACTTATAACAAAATGTTATCGATCGTGACCATGGGCATTTTTGACAGGAGCTGCAAGTACAATATTTGTACACCCGTCCCCAAAATTTTTTTCCCTACACCTTCAGTGCGTATAAAATAAGTTATTAATAAAAAAAAAATATGTTACATATTCTGATTGAAGCGAAATAAATAGTTTTTTTTTGCAATGTTATTCAATTTTAAGTAGTAAAATTAGTATTTAGTAGTAAAACTAATACAATACATTTACTATATTTAATAGTACTATAAAGAGATAATTGTTTCTTAATTCTCAACATTTAAAAAAAAAACAAGGAAAAACTATTTCAAATTTAAGTAAAAGTGGTAAAATTTGCCATAAATTAGATTTTCACAGTATCAATTTTTGTAATTTAGTTATAACTCCAAAACTAATAGTACTAGAAACTTGAAATTTTCTCCTAATAAGTAAGTTTAATAGCCTTGAAAAAATCTCAAAAATTGTTTAGAAATCTTTTTTTTTTATTTGTTTAAATAGTTGTATATTTTGTGCAAGATAAAAATATCTTTTTAATCCTCAAATCTTATTTAACATTAACTCTAAATTTAGTAAAAACAAATTTTACCATTAGATTCCAGATATGTTGTTTCTTTACCCATAAATAATAATTGTTATATTGTATATATGTTATACAGGTACTCGCATACAAAATTAAAATTGTTATTTCAAAATTAATCCATAAAAGTCATTTTTAGGCAAGACTCGCAGGGTGTGCAAATGCCTACCCTGCACACCCCGTGGTCACAGGGTACTAAATATATTACAAAGTATAATAGTATGTTGATAAAATAAAATATTATGAATAATAAATATATATAAATATATATACAGGATGACTCAAAATTTATGTTACAGCGTTTTTTCATATATAAATATTCAAACTCTAAAATATTTACACTTTTCAAAAGTATATTTTACTTTTATTTGAAAGAGACTTGTATATTATTATTATGATATTGCACATAAGTTACAATAAAAATTGTTTGTAAAAAAAAAATGAAACACATTCTTATTAAAATAATTGAAGAATTAGATCATTAATACATTAACATGATATTTCAAAAAAATAAGTGTCTTTCAAAATATAATAAAAATATATCACAGAAGCGTTTTATACTTACTAAAACTTTAATTTTCAAAAATTCAATCAATTTTACAGTATACAAATTAAAAATATATTTCATTTACAGTTTATATGGTAAGCCTTGAACTATTTTTTTCCCCCGTATTTAATAATACAAACAATGCAAAAAAAGTAGGAAAATGTGTGTATACCTACTATACATAAATAAAACAATAAGAAAATTATAAACATCGAATTTAATATCTTATTTAGTTGAGGCATGCAATTATAAAAATATCAAATATAATATTACGAGTATCATAATATTTAATACTTAGACATGTGTAAAATCTAGTTCTAGAATTTCATACAACATTACACACACACATTTTGTTTCTTTTAGTAATGATAATTTAAATTATACATAATTATATGAAAAAAAAAAAAAATTATTATGAAGAAAACTTAAAAACACGATATTTTATATAATATTATAAGAATATGATAAAATACATAACTTATTACATAATAAAATAGAATTATTGCCAAAATGTTTATTTTGATATACATAAAATGTTTGTATGAAAAATATAATAGATTCAATTATTTTCAGAGGATCTGAAAAAAAATCATAAATAGTCAGTTACAAAAATAAATCTTATAAATTAAAATCACACGATTAAAAAAAAATTAAATAATTCGGTAATAAAACTAAAACATAATTAAGTAGTCAAATACTTTCTGATGATTGATGTACAATGTAAAACAGTTACAAGATATAATAACATAAAATGTAACCTTAGATAATTAATTTATAAGAGCCATCATAGAGACTGAAATTGAGAGCAGACACGATATGAATGTCATGGCAGAGCCCAATGTTATTTATAAAAAAAAATTGTATTATTTTTCACGTTCACCGCTATCTAATGCCATGAACACATATTTGTAGAATAGAGTTGACACTATTGTTCCGGAAAATGGACCAACCCAGTAGATCTGAAGAAATGATATTAATGTTTGAAAATTAATTTGATCACTACTAAAATATTTGACTTTTATTTACTTACCCAATGATGATTCCACGAGTTGTTGTAAATTGCTGGTGCTAATGACCTTGCTGGGTTTAAACTGTTTCCAGTAAAGGGTCCCTGTAACATATTAAAATATAATTATATTAAGTAATTACATTATAAATAATAATACAATATAAAAAAATTAATTTTTTTCTACTTGTAGAGCTGTTTTATACAAGCTGATATTATATTTTATACTTTTAAATTATTCAATACTAAAATATAATATGTATATTAAGTTAGTAAACACTTTACTAATCTAAATATGTATTTAAGTAGACAACATTAATAGGTATGGAACGGATCAAGATTCAATTCCAGTTTGTCTAAGTATGGTATTCTATTTCAAAAATAATAAAGTTCAGTGTTTTGATTCATAAACACATTAGTTCAATGTGCTTAAGTTATGTAATTTAATTTTACTTTGATTAAAACATTTTAAACTAATATCGATATAATATATTAAAATAAGTCTAATATACATACATTAATAGAAACCTGCTTAAAACATTTAGCTAATACATACCAAAGTATATTTTTATAGTAACAATTAAATACGAATAGTTTGGAATGTTACATAGCACTTAGTAACAATAAACTGTTAAATAATTTTCATTTTTATGTTAACCATAGTTATAATTTATAACTAGTGCCCGGATTTGTATGCACTCAAAAAGCTTAAAAATATATGCATTTATGCACCAAAAAACTTTTAAATATGCACTTGCTATGCTCTTATATTTTTTTAATTATATGTAAAAATATGCTCTTATCCAAAATATATGCATTTATATAACTACCTATATATATATATATTTTTAATTTATCCCGTAAATTGTAATATGTACAACACAATTAGGTATACTTATTTTTTTGATTACAGACATCAAGTAGAATAGATCACTAACTTAAAAATATAATTTTAAAAAGGAAATTTGTATAGGATAAACCGATCATTTGAGTAGTACAATTTATTTCCCAAAAATAAATGCCATAAACTCATCATAAATCATAATCTAGTATTTAAGGTGAAAATTGAAATACAATAATTAGTTCGATGTACTTTTCTATAAAATATGAATAAATATGCAAAATTATTCAAATATGCTATCATTTTTAAAATATGCATTTATATGCAAAATACAATTTTTTCTACGCATTCTCTGCTACACAAATCTTCCACATTTCTTACTCCCATCAAGCTGCATACAATCATTACAAATATGAAAATGCATAATACAAATCCGGACTCTACTTATAACTAATAAGAACAACAGAATATGATATTGTTTGTGTTTCAATACTGTTAGAAATCAGTATTATCAACCTTAACAGCAATGATGTGATTACTGATTACACGTCCTGCATAATAATAAAAAATAAGGATAATATATCAATAAATTTACTTACCACTACAACTGATGTCATAAAGATGAGCACTAAAAATTTCAGAGGGCCACACTCTCCGTTACCACTACGTGGATCCCAAACAGCACATACAAGAAGCATTAAAACTCCGGTTGTAATCGTTTCAACTAAAGCTCCTTGCCACGGTGTCATTCCTGTGACTAGACTTGTAACACATATTCCTGATCCAGTAGAATTTAATATATTATAAGGTGTTACAACCTGAAATTTATAAACAAAAATTAAGCTTTTTCACTTCCCTGATATTCAGGTGTATTTAATATTTCAATGTACTAACTACTAAGAGTCCATAGCCAATTAGAGCTCCTGAAAACTCAGCCACCACATAAACAAAAGCGGATATTATTGGTAATTTACCCAACAGCAAAGCACACAGCGTAACACACGGATTTATATGGCAATTACTGATGTGGCCAATTATCTAAAAATCAAAAACAAAAATTATTTTGTTATTGGAAAAATGAGGAAAGACCTCTCTCTTAAACAGGATGATAGATACATAATATTTACAAAATGACGTAAGTGATAAGTTATATTTAGTATTCAAACAAAACAACATTAACATTTAATGTTATACTGTAGATACTCACAATAATAGTGACAGCCACAATACCCGAAAATGCAATAGCTCCACTATAAGGACCAAGTTGTCCATCTGCAATTTTCGGAACTTCTCCCATACAACCGAAAAACATCAAAATAGCAGTGCCAATGAGTTCTGCTAAAAAAATCGATACAAGTTTTTGCCATGGCGGTCTTTCAAACAACTGACTACGCTGCTCGCTTGTACCTGAAAAACAGTAATTGATGAGTACTGTTTTATAGTAAAAATGCATAGGTACAAATATCTATCACACCTGGTCTTAATAGTGGTACACTATCATTATTTATGGCGTCCATTTAGACACTAGACACAATAATTTATTGTCTCTGTGGGTTGTTTAACGGTTTGGAAAAAGGTGGTATAATTTGTACACTGACAAATAGCAAATGTCTAAAACGTAAAGGAATTCGATCGACCACATCATTTAACTACTAAGTTTAGGCCTAGTTTAAACGATCAATTTAATTAAAAATCGGATTTGTATAACAAAAGAAAGAAAAACAACTATTTAATAGCTTTCTTGAACAAATTATACATTACACAAGACCAGTCCACAAACCTAATATATTATTACAACAATTAATAACTAAAAATTATTTTGTGATTTGACACTGAACTAATAGTTTTGATTTATAGAATTTGTAGTTTCGATTGCATACTTATCAACTATCAAGAGACATGTGTTATCACATTGTTATCACTTATCAGTGGATTTTAATATGAACAACAATAATATTATTATTGTTCTGCTTCACCACAATGAAGTTACTGTCACACTAGTCTACTTTTCCAAGTGTCTGGTACTCCAGTAGTAAGTACTTGACATATTTCGTGATTTACACCAAATGCGTACGTATTACTCGAGTATTGTTATTTATTATAATCAGGGTGACGTTTTGAGACGCATCGATGCACATTATTTATAATTCATATTCACATTTCCCTCGTTTCTCACGTCTCGTTTCGCGTTGATTTCTCACGACGTTATAAGGTGGGGAATTAAATATTTATTGTAATATCCTGTTTGACCGAATGTAAGTGGGCAAAACCGGGGGGAACCCGTCTTTGAACCTGCCAAAAACTAACTTTCACCGCCAAACCAATAGCTAAGACCGACGACAACGCGAGCAATTTGTTCTCCAAATGCTCCCACCTTAAAAGAAATCTGTCCCGACTTATCAAATATATTATATTGATTTATAAAATACGGAAATTATAGTAATTGTACAAATTATAATTATAACCTAGGTATTACAAACACTTCTATAATACATACCTAATAATTACGACCACTCATAATGATAATAAAGTAAATCGTTTGGTCAAATATTAATTTTATAATATAAAATATTGACCCTCACATAAAACATAAATAATAAACAACAATTACCTAGATAATATCATTATAATAATAATATGTTCAGTGTTTAGGAAACCAAACATAATATATTCGAAATTAATATGTAGGTCGAACATATTCCACCAGAAAATAGAGTAATAATTCTAATTTCTAACGTTATTAAAGCAACATTGTTATTTGCTATAAGAGTTATGTGCTTACATAATGTTATGTTTATATAATAGATATACAGTGAACATTTTTATTACAATAGTAACTTTAAAATAAATAATTTAAAAGAAACAAGTAAAATGTAATACATATATTTTAAGCATTATGAACGGTTTAAAAATGTACCTGAATTAAATCGATAAAATATTCCATCACTGTAACCATCGAATTTCATTATTTCGAATACATCATCCATTTTTATTACCACACACTACGAACTAACAAAGGTAGCTTAGAGCAAACTGATGAACAATTACCACGGAATAAATAATTATATAGCTGATATTCTATTCATCTACTCTCGTGTCAGTACTAAATGACAGAACACCGACAGTTATCCAAATTCCATATGTTAAACAACATTTAAAATGTAAATGGTTTGGAAAATGAAATATTAATTTTGTATTCATTAAATACAAGTGTTAAAAGTTCCCCCACCTATAAAATAATTACTAATATGAATTGCATTGGTAAAAAAAAAAACGAAATAATAATAACACATTGACTTTCTTGCGAAGACAATTACAAATATTGACTAGTATAATATTAAAAACTGAATAACATCAGATAACTTTTTCACGATGAATTTTATTAGTTTATCAATGGATATTCTCCCTCATTGGTGGTTTATATAAAATTGTAATTTTTTTGTATTTGGTTTTTAAAAATATATAAGTTTTAATTCAGGGCCGACGTTAGGGCAGTGCAACCGGTGCACAGGGCACAGGGCCCCGCGGGAACAGAGTTTAGTAGATAGAGAATATAGTTAGTAGCCAGTTAGGTACTGAATTACTTGAAAGTTGAAGGATCTATAATATTATGATAAACATAGGTGTGTACATATATAAGTTTCAGATACCAGCCAATATCAATATAATTTTTTGATTTGTTCCAATTTATGAACGGCAAAAAAACGTATAGATTGAGACCATATGGTAACGCGTATGGTCTTTATTGAGTATTAATTATCCTTTTGAAAACATTTACGTGCAGTATTTGCAAAAAATTCTACACACGTGAGCACGTTTGTGTGTTTAACATAATATAACATACAACAATATATTCATCGTCAAATCCTATTTTCAAAATTTCGTGTGTTCAAATGCATAGTTGGTGCAAGGATTTTATTTATTTATTTTTAAATAAGTAATTTTTGTATTTTTAATTTTATTACATTTAATCTATGATTTTGTTTGATTGCATAATTAAAGTGTTTTAAATTTGACCAAAATTTATAAAAGTAAGAATAGTTAAAAAAAACTATTTTGTAGCTCCGGTCCTGAGTTTTATCTTCAACTAACCAACCTTTATAGTTTATAAGATTAGCTTAAATGGGCTGTAATATTTATGATGTTAGATTAGTATTAGTGTGTGTTAGTATATAAATATTTTAAATGTTCAATAGCGATTTGGATTTCAAAGCAATGAATTTAGTATGGACGAAAAAATATCTGAAGTTTTCGGAAGAAGGTCGGTACGTTATGAATATGTTATGATTAGATGTCGGAATTATATTCTTTTACATTTTTTTTTTTTTTTTTTTTTTTGGTGTATGCAGTTAGACTGGGATTCAAAATCTTCCACAAATTGTGAAACAAATAAATCAATGGCAAAAGTTTTTTTTTTGCATATTTGAAAACATTTCAAGATAAAAGAATATTAGAAAATATTACGATTAATTTTGTGGAATTTGGAAATTTTATGTTGCATTGGCGAAAATTAAGTATAATAATATAATATTAAATAAGTTTATTTTGTTATTAATGAGAAAAAACTATGAACAGAATAATTTTCTTAATTAAAAATGTGTCATTTATATCATTTTATCAAGTTAATAAAATGCTAAATTAATTTATTTTTATGGCTATATTATTAATTATAATGTATTGTTTATTTAATTAGAAGAAACAAAATATTTCAGTAAATTATAGAATTGTATCGCATTAATTGACCTTTAAATATCAGTTAAGGTATTTTTGCATTTAAAAGCATAATTTGAATTTAGGACAATATATTACTGTAAAATAATATATTTTGCATATTAAACTACAATTTTTAAAGAATATTAGAAGAATATTAGCATCTTATTTTTGCTATTTTAAGAGAATATTATTCCGACCTTTAGTTATGATCAACAGTTTTAAATTTAGAGAGTTAATTAAAAGTGCATTAGGTACAATTTTAAAATTAATCAAATAAAGTATTTTGTAAATATTGTAAATATGAAAGTGTTGTTATTTAAGGTATATGGTGCACCCAAACGTTATATTAATTTTTACCCAGACGAATAATTTTTTAGAAATAGAAGTATAGATAAATAATCAAAACAATAACAGTAATAAATTGATATTGTATAAACATGCCTCTTAACAAATCGATTATTAGCAGTTAAAAGTATAATTTGTTTTACAGAAATTAGAAATTTCTTTTTCATTAGGTACAATGGTATAGTCAATAAAAATGTAAAAAAAATATAAAAGACTTCATCAGCGCATCAAAGTCGTGAGCAGAAATAAATCGTTCCTAATTAAAATTTTAAAATGGTTTCGTAATGTTCTATACTATTGTAGAAAATTGACATATTCCACATTTTAAAAAGACTAAAAACATACGTAAAAGATTTACAACGATTTTTACATTCATTTATTTGCTGGCGGAATTATAGTTTTAAAACTAGTCGAAAACTATTTAATAATAATAAAAAAAATATATTTCATATATATATAAAATGTAAAAAATCTTCATATTTATATTATTTTTCTGATCCATTCATCCGTATATTTTTTTTGTAATTGATTTATGTTCAAACGTCCTTCGTAATTGAAAAAAATATAAAAAAAAAAAACTGTTATAAGAATTGAGCAAAATATAGATTTGTGTGTTTAATCAAAATCAAGGTAACGATTAGTCAATATTATGCCAAACAATTGTTCTTTAAAAAATACATTTTACTTCTTTAATTTTATTCCAAAGTGACAAATAAAAACTTACTTACCAACTTTTTTGTTAATAATAATTGTAATATTGTCTTTTAGAAAAGTCACAGTTAGTAGTTAAGCTACTAATTTTACCACGGAGAAAGTAAGAAATATCTATTATTGCAGCAGCATCAGTATCAGGAAATGTTTGAAATCATGGTGACATTATTTTTTTTTTTTTTTTTTTTTGTACAGAAACTAATTGTAATTTGTACTTCATGGACGTTTTTATCTTATGACTGAAAAGTTATATCACTGATTATAATAATAGACGAGTCATGTTAAGAAATATCTAACAGTCAATAAATATGTATTCAGCTGAAAGCAATGCCCAAAATTATATCAAAAGTACCTTTTTTTTTGGTTTGTTCGTAACCAGAAATTTTCATCATCTTTGTCTGCCAATTAAATTGTCAATGTTTATACAGCAATCGATTAAATAAGAAAAAAAAAACAAAAATTCAGAATGTTTAATTTGGGGGCTAACTAGATAAATACTAGATAATAATTAGATAGTTAATAGTAAAATTTAAATTGTACTTAATTTATTTGAAGGATTTTTTTTTTTTTTGCGTTTATAAATATCTTAATGATTAACATTATAATTAATTAATCCCTCCCCTCCAATCAAATTAAAATAATTTCTCTGGTCATAATTAAATTAATCATGTAGTAAAGTATGTTTATATTCATATGATAACAGACAAAAAGCTACAAGAAAAAAAGGCTGACATACTCTGCACCTTGAGTATTTCTTGATCCTCGGATGACATTTGGTGGATGTGTTAATTTTTATAAACAAACAATAAGTAATTGCTTCAATAAAATATTTTGAGCTGAGCTTTAGTGTATACAAGAATTTTTTTAAATTTTTCTTAACTTTGAATAGGCAAAAAATGGGAATAAGAAAAAAAAATTAATGAGAAAAAAGTGAATAGAAAAATATTAGAAAAAATAAATAAAAAATTGTACATATTAAAAATTTTCTTTTATTAAATTAGTTTTCATGTGATTGGCTACTAATATTTAAATTTTCATCAAGTTTGGATGAAACAAAAAGTTTTAAAAATGTTTTTGTTCAATTTTAGGTAGTTTTTCACAAATTTTGGAATAACTATTGAGATTTTTAAAAATTACCTTTCAAACACGAACCAAATAGGAACTTTTATATTCCATTGAACAATATGATAAAAATATGTTTTAATTGAACCGAAAAAAATCTAATATCAAATGTTTTTATTGAACTGAGAATTTCACTATGGACCATGAGGCACCCCCCTATATACGCCACTGATATATGTGTATATAAAATAAATAAAAATACATCTGGGAAGAAATTTAAACTATTTTACTTCAAAATTTTTATGTATACATAGACTATAGTTATAATATATAATATTACATTATAATTTATATTATTAAAATTATTATTTTATAATTTAAATTATTAAATTATAATATAACTAAGTTTGTATTTACCGCATTCGGAAAGGTCCACAAAGGAAACAGAAGATTGAAATTCTTTGAATAATTTACGTGATATTATTTTTGGGTACACAAAACAACTGCCCATGTTTATTTTTATTTACTATAGATAACTTACAAGATAAAATAATACAATGTAAAACACGTATGGTAAATATTGTAATGCTGCGGTAATGAAGAGTAGACGACAAAATAATAATATGCCGAACGCGTTTCACTATGTTCTGCACAAAGTAAGTACTGAACAGTACAAAGAACCCAAAGACACTTTTCCCGTTTCCGTGCTAAATAATAAACGACGACGTGTAACGAACCGTAACAAAGGAACTCCTACTACCCCGTGACCCCCCCTCCTCCCAGAGACTAATCAAAAAAAAAATAATAATAATAATAATAATAATTAGTTTACTAGAACTCCGCGTTGAATTAAATAGAAAACATCCAAAACAACAAAACATAAAATCACTCAAAATATAATAATAAAATATAATTTTGACGTACACACATAATACCCATAGTAAAGATACTATACATTAAAAACTAGTAGCTATAATGATACTATTTGTAATCAAATTTTTTTGTCAAAAATATAAAGCTCTGAATAATTTATAACTAAATAAATATACAAACTGAATACATAATAATATAAGTAGAATATTAATCCACAACAATTATTATTAAACAAAATAATATCAACTAATAACATGAAGATATGTATTATGTATGTAAAATAGACTTATTTTTTATTTGAATGTATAGAAAACTCCAATAGCTGTTGATGATACAACCAATATACGCAGAGTAATATTTTAAGCATATTCTTTACATAGCAGGCAAAATCCTAATAGATTTTTTTTAACCAATATTCATGTCAACTTTATTATCCGTTATCTTATTTACATCGTAGTTTAATACTGTTCATTACCATTAGGTTTTAAAATTGTTATTTTATCATTATTTTCAAATTTGAAATTAACACAATATTGTCACACATGAATTAAAAATCAGACAAAAATCCTCAAAATTACAGCTAAAAATTTTATTACACCAAAATATTCGCAATAAAATTCTCTATCTAAGCACCAAATTTAAAAAAAATTGGTTAAGCCAATTTTTTTTTTTTTAATGTACGTTTAAGTGTGTAATTTTAGATTAAACTAACGAAATTCTAACTTCAAAAGAGTATAATTTTTCTCTATAGAGAAAAAAGTTGACAAATGATTTTCGAGATTATTTCAGCTCAATTAAAAATATATGTCAGTGAGATCATATTAAATTTTCAAGCTTTAATATCAAAAATTCAAACATTTTATTACACAAAATCTAACAAAAAATGAGAAATTTTCAAAATGCTGTACTTAACTCAAAATTGATCAAATCTTTTTGAAATTCATATGAGATATTTTCGTGACCAATTTTAGTAGTCGGTGAAAGTTTCAAGTGCCTAGCTGCATTATTTTAGAAGTTATGTTAAAAAGCAAATATAAATTTTACGGTAATTCCGGTAATAGCATATTTTGCCGTTTTTTGTCAATTTTTTGCCAAATTTTCCACGTTTTTAAAAAAAGTATTGAGAAATTTGAAAAATTACTTCTTAAAAACACCATTTGGGTACGATTTTGGATCTATAAAGTTAGTGAACAAAACTTTTGGACAAGTATTTCTATATGAAAAAGTGTTCACAGAAGAAGAAGAAAAAAAAATAAACATCATTTTAAAAACATAAACTTATTCACTTCGTTCAGAATCTAAAAACCATAAATCATTTCTTCAATACAATGATTCTGAGCAGTGCTTCAGTTTATTAATTTAAAAATTATAAAGTTTGTCATGATAACAAAAATAATAAATTTTTTTACCCAGCTAGTTTTATTTGCGCCTAAATATTTCTCATATTATTTTCTATCTATATTTAAATGTTCATAAAGTTTGAATTAAAAAAAAAAAAATAGTTTCCGAATTTTTTTTATCAAATTTTTGGGTAGTTGTTCAAAATTTTAAAAATGAGCTATTAAGAATTTCGAAAAATGACATCACAAAAGTACCCATCTAGAGGCAAATCGTGATTCAAAAAATTCCTGGACAAGTATTTATATATACGAAAACGTGTATACATAAAATAAGAAAAAAAGAAACATCATTGTAAAAACACTAGCTTCTTCTCTCCAATCAGAATATTTAAAATGTATAACGTTATAAATTTTATTAAAATTTTAACATAATTATTATAAAATAATATGTAACATTATAATATGGATGTCGAATTTATGTCAAGAATGTTTTAACAAGATAAATCGTGGTCTTTTTTCATTATATACCTAGTTCATACAGCTAATATGGGGAAATTGAAAACTACAGTTTACCAAGTCTAATATTAAGCTTTTTAATTAATTTATAGTAATGTATTACTTCATAAATGATTAGACTCTAATAAAAATATTAATCGTCAACAACCTATACTTGTTTGTACATGACTTATTAATAAACATCATATAACTTGATTATATTAATGCCTAATTACAACAATAATTATAAGAAATAACTCTGTACAACATAAATTCCAAACAAAAACTAAATGCCTATCTATATTATGACGTTGGCATATGTAAATGTATTAGATTAATGTGTTTACAAAGCATTAAAAAATTAGTTATGACACAAATTCTAATAGTTTTTTTTTTTAATTAGAATAAATAGCCAAATTAATTCTATAAAAGAAAAATATAATTAAATACGATTACAAAACTGTATAAATTGTTGTATAGCTTATGCTAAGTAAAAATTAAAATTGTACTAAGTTATAAAAACTGCAAATAAAAATAAAATAAAATTATGCATCGAGTGATTATATAAAAATTAAGATACGAATAATTTTTCAAAAATAGATATTTATATTTTACTTATTTTGGATTTTGAATGTCAATACATTCAATGTTTCTTTTTTTCTTTTTTCATTCCGAGTAGAGTGTAGAAGTTATCGTTTTTTCTATGATGTTTATTTTATTATTTTATTTTGTACCTACAGAAATACTTGTTCAAAGATTTCGATAGCAACTTTGGGAATCAAAATCAACGTACGTTTGGCCAGCCCCCCTCCCTCAATGGAAAATTCATAAGCAAACTGTGCACATATTTAGTACGTAATTCGCACGAATTCTCAAGTCTAGTTTTGAAATTCGCTCGACCCTTCTTCCCCCAAAAATAAAAAACAAAATTCAATGGGGGGGGGGGGTGTCGCCAACCCCTTTCATAGTAAAAATTGACATTTTTAGAATTTTTTTTTTTTCATATATTTAGCACAATGAGTTGTGAAGTATTTCATATTGTATAAAACTGGTTGAATAATTATGAATTTGTTTTTAAATTACAAAATGGAATTAATGGCTACAACAAATATAAGTGACAGTACTAAAAAGTGTGTACTTCGCTCGTTGGGGTGTTCTTCGAACGTCGGGTGGGATTCTCTTGACGGGTGTATTGAATTTTAAAGAAACGATAAATCATTTCAAGAATAAAACGATTTAATAATTTTTTTTTTCATATTTTCAAAATTTTCTTGCGCCAAAATCTTTCTTATATTATTTCTTATATCTATGTTTAAATTTTCATATAGTTTTTAGTAATCGTTTTTCGAGTTGAAATGAATGAAAAACGATCAAAGATCACTCTGTGTAAAAAGAAAAAATTACTTGAATTATTATGAGTTAACTGCAAATAAAGATATTTTGTTTCTTTGTTGGTATTTATTATAAATATAATCGAATTATTCGTTATAACGATTCGGCTGTACGTATTTCAGAAGACTTTCAAGCAAATAGCGTCGATGCATGGCCTTGACACCGACTTGTCCACACTCTCTATATGGTATTTGATTCTTACACGGTCGACGTCGTCACGTTTATCATTGTCGGTTATTATGGATAATGACCCCTCATGCCCGCATCTCAATAATTTAAAATAATAATAGGTACTGATCTAACAAGTGACCTACCAAAATTTTCAAATATATTATGTGACAGACAGTCTACAATCATATTATAGATTCTGAACAGAGTGAAGAAGCTTATGATTTTACAGTGATGTTTATTTATTTATTTTTTTTTTTGGAAACACTTTTTCGCATAGAAATACTTGTCCAAAAGTTTCGATCAGTATCTCTATAGAACCGAAATCATACCCAGATGGTACTTTAAAGACGTCATTTTTCTAATTTCTCAATACTTTTTCCAAAAACGGGGAAATCTGTCGAAAAATTGATAAAAAAAACGGCAAAATATTCAATTACCGGAATTTTCGAAAAAATCAAAATTTAATTTTTTTTTCAATAATAATAATTTTTAAATAAACGTAATTATTTATAATTGAAAATTATTATCCTGTAGGACACACTAGGTTATGAGTAAATTGCTAGATTACGTGACCAAATGGTCATAATAATATAAATCGTATATAAAAAATTATAATACCTAATATAATGACTAGAAACTGGAATTATATACGCATTTGCATACTCGTGTTGAGTGTAAGTAATAATGTGTAATAAGAACTTTAAATATCGATGTTTTAATGAAAATTATTATTTCGAAGACTTAAGTTTATTTTGCACATAAATTCATGACGAATAACCAAATGATTTCATATTTGCATCTATTAATTTTTGATTTTTAATCATTTCTGAAAAAATTATAAAGAGCATAAACTGTTATGAACTATTATTATTATCTGATCTGTGAAATTATTAAAAGTCAAATTTTCTAAGTTGTATAGGTGGCTGCAAGTACCAATAAAATATAAATTGTACTCGTATAACACGTAATCGGATATTTGCTAATTCTATTTCGTAAATTCAAATATATTTTGTAATTGAAAAAAAAAAAATAAAAATTGTTATCACTTATGCATGTATAAATATATTTGTATTTAAATCACATTAAAACTCTTAACAAATATGTTACCATAAAGTAAAATACATTTGTTTTTTTTTTTTTTTTTTACGTTTCTAATTATAATTGTTAACCAATTTATGTATTTTATTTATTTTTTTATTACCAATATTTTATTTTACCAATTTATGTAATTTATGTATTTTTACTCATCTAATTGTGGTTGTATGACACGAAATAATTATCACATTAACGGTAGTATTAATTATAATTTTTTTTTTGTGTCAAAATAGTAAAGTACTAAAACTAGAAAACGGATGATATCCACATTTTACAATAATTTTTGTGTGTTTTCACACCTTTTGTTTTGTATATTTACACATAATATTTACCGCATTTTTAATGCATATTATTATAATCCGGTTTCTACCAATAACTCAAATAATATAAGCGCAATAATAATAAATGTTCATATATTAAATTATTATCATAATGTTGGTTGAATATTATAAAACTGATAACGGATGCGTATGTCGTCGCCGCCGCGGGTCAGACGCACAAATGTACCGGCTTTTACGTGCGCTGCGGCTGACGACAACGTGAGGTCGCGATTACGCATGCCGTTATCAAACGCGGCCTTTTTTTTTTTTCTGGAAACTAACCCGATCGATCGCGCTGACAGCCGCGGCACAACAGCAGCATAGCAGCCTGCACGCCAATGATAATAAATAATAATAATAATAATAATAACGGTAAAAAGGGGGACACAGCGACTGCAACAAACGCGCGAATAAAACGAAAAAATTAAAGCGGCAATAATGCGCGACGTGATGTTGTCATAAAATTGTACACGACAAAAATAACAAGAAACATTTTTCAAAAGAAAGGCGACACAATATAAACAATAAATTACTATATAATATTAAAATTTAAAATTATATCAAAACGTATCGTCAATTACCTCTATTGTACACGTACGTAGGCATTGGATTTCGATTGGATTAAAACTACTGATCTCTTGAGAGCATGCAGAAAAAAAAATGATGTCGATGTCGATAAAACGAAAAAAAAAAAAACAATCAAGCGGCGGTGGCACTCTCCGACACACGGTGCGCGCGGCCGAATGCGAGATTTTTGCGCGAATAAAACCGCGTCAGGAACACGTGATACCGCGAGAAACAATAATATGATAATAATACAACGCCACCTCTTACCACTGTTGTGTCTACCGCCCCACTAGTCACTCACTCACAACTGATCACTACCAACAACAACAACAATAATAATAAAATATTACAACTACAACTACTTCGTGTACTACAACCACTACAACTGACGTCACTACCACGTGTAACCAGTGTGGTCGCTCGGTTACCACTCATTTCCATTCGCCAAATATGGCCACAGATGGTTAGCGTCCGTTGAACCGATGAACGTTGTTTATGTTTACACTTTACAGGCGAATAATAATAATTATTATTATTATTATTATTATAACTGTATATATTATTATTTATTTTCCTTTGACCTTTATATTTTTATCACGTCGCGTTGTGCGAATCATCATCGGTAACCACGCCGCCGCCACCGCCGCCGACCGATTACTGCGCAAGCGCCTTAATCCGAAGGGTTGAGATGTCGTTATGAAAAATACAGGTATATATATGACGTGGCCGGCGGCGACCGCGCACAAGTTCACGTGTGCAACACAAAGGTTAGGTTAGGTTCTACACAAGGTGATTTTTCGATAACTGTTGTGTCGGCGGCAACTACGGTGGCGGATCCATAGGAGGGAGGGAGCGCAGGGACGGTTACAGATTTGCAGTTAAAATATTAAATGACCTTGAACTTGGTTCATAGCTACTTTCATAGGTATACTTTGAGGTATAAAATAAAATTATTGGCGTAAACTTGCAATCCCGAAAAGCCGGACATAATTCGCACGACGGGTGGGATTCTCTTGATGGTTGTGTATTGAATTTTAAAGAAACGATAAATCATTTCTTCAATAAAACGATTCTGAACGAAGGAAGTTAATAATACAAAAAATAAATGTTAGAAAAATGCCCAAATTTTTTTTTTCAAATTTTCAAAATTTTCTTGCGCCAAAATCTTTCTTGTATTATTTTCTATCTATGCTTAAATTTTCATTTATAACATATTATTAATAATATAATAGTTGTTCGTCGGATCTTCTGCGGTAATTGTTACCCTACAGCGAATCAGACCATTGATTAATATTATTGTGGACCAACAGGAATTCATGAGCATTTACTACTGTCAGGCGATGGTTATTGGCACTATTAATAGCTATTGTAATTTGTGTCGTTTACAAGCAAATATAACCCTCAAATTATTCATCTTGGCCAGTGGGTAACAACACACAGGTAATGGCTTCCCAATATCCATTGAATAATCAGTGTAACCGTTGTCAAAGTCATAACATATTATGAAAATAATTAATTTGTAAAATAAAAACTAAAATCATGAAAGAAAATCACACACAACTATTTAGAATCTTCAAAAATCCTATATCATAGTACTACGTATATTTTTACAAAGAACTTTCCTTCATATTTTACAGGCTTAGGCTTAGGTCTAGCGGTATGAAATGTACTGAGACGTGTTAAATAGTTATTTTTTCAAAATTAACTGTTGTCATATCACATAATTTATTATGTACACATTATTACAGATATATTATTACAATAATTGTGAATAGTTATGTACATCTTATTTACACTGTGATAAGTCATTAATTAATATAATACCATATTTTGTTTCTTAAATTATATATTTAAATACGTTTTTTTATTTATTCCAATTTTTTTTAGTGTAGGATAAGATAATTAAACATTTTTTAAACCTTTAACAACTCTCAACAACATTATTAGTACTTTGACTTTTTTTTTTTTTGTAACAGTTCCATATTTATTTTGACATGTTTAGGTCGTCTAAGCCATTAGACAACAAAATAATTAAGATATTATATTTTAATTTGTCATTATTAGGACTGAGATTCATGACCAACGCCTATATCCAAAAGTTGAATAATAGATAAGGCAGAACACATATTAATAATAAGTTAAATTGATTCATTATTCTCAGTATACGCATCGAATAGTCCAACATTTTGAGCATGTGCTTGGTTGAAATTATAATTACAGCCACTTTCTCAAGTTTGAAGAAAAATATTATTAATTGCTTGAATAAATGCACTTTCAAAATCCATTTAAATAATACCAGGGTTAAAATATGGAATATGCTTCTTTATATTATAATTTATAAGTGTAAATAATCGGTGGTTATAAGTGATCTAAGTTTTATTTGGGAGCAAAGAACATATCACAGAAATCGCATTACAGTCAGTCGGTGTATTTCCAATATCTAGATGGAATTTGCAACATATTTATAAATTTTAAAAGTTCAATAAAAAAAATGAAAAATTATTACAAGTAAAAGTGGCTTCTCTCTTTTTATACTTAGAAAACTATCTTGAACACCATATTATCAAATACAAATTGACAATTACAACCTAATTGTGAAATTTCATAGGGAAAATAATTTCCTCTCTTAAATTCAGATTTTCTAATGAACGAACAAGTAACCTTATTTTGATTCAATTTCATGTTGCTTTTGCAGAGAACTAAACTTAGGAATTTCTGTTACATTATCAAATAAAGGTCCCATTTTTTTTGATTAAAAATGTGTGATGGTGATGAATATGAAGACTTTTCTCTAATTTTTTTCCTAGAATTATTGAATCTTGTGTCTATATTTTCAATATTGGAAATCACTAAAAATTTCTAAGGGCTTACCTTTCATTGTATTGATAATCTCTCCAGACATGGTTAAACTAATACACTTATTGACTTATGTAACGCACAAATACACTAATACACAATAATTATACTCGTATAATTTATTACATTATATTACACATTTTAAATAATAATTTTAAGAGATATTTGAAGATACACAATAACTTTTTCGTGTAATATATTGTATAAAGAATCGTGTTTGTCCGTCACTTAACACAACTCACGAGCAACTATATTATGTATACTAGTCATTAGTCATGTTATACCTACAACCTAACCTATCTATCAGTTTATTTTGTTGAAAAAGCAATAATAAATAATGAACGGACTCTTCGATTTATTTTTCAATACTCAGACCGAAAAAGGAAGTATTGGAGCCCGTACCTTCCAATATGAAGTTACGAATAGTCTCTTATTATTCTTTCCCGTATAAAATTACATTTGCCATATGTTTTATTTATTTTTTTTAATTTATAATAATTATCCAGTCCATTTAACGTTTACCCACGGTGCACCACACGACAAGGTGAACTGGACCACACCCCCCCCCCAATTTTTTTTTCAGTTTTATTGTAAAAATTAATCTCTATTATTTATTTCTGAAATAGGATCATATATCATTATTTCATGCCATCATGTTTTTGTCATCATATCGGTTATTATAATGAAAAAAATTAAAATTATGTGTTATACTGCACGACACAGATTTTACAACAGATTTACTTCAATAACCTAGATAATGCGGGTCTAGGCCATTTCGGCGCCGCCGCATGTATATTATTATTATAATAAAATTAAAGACTCTAGGCAAAGAGTTACTGTACAAAATTTTAAATTACACTTAACAGTAAACAGTTTCTGCTCGTGTTTTGGCATTCATCACTATGCTCCTTTGGCGCCGTCACTTCGCACTATTATGACACTGACCGTCGCTTCGCTCACTTCGCAAAAATCCCCATGGTGATTCAAATCGATGTCAATTCTCGGCTTACTGCGCAACGTGGGGACATGTCGGTAATCGGTAATTATTATCGATAAGCTCTTTATTAACCTTACACATTTTTAGATTCTGAACGAAGTGAAGAAGCTAGTGTTTTTACAATGATGTTTATTTTTCGTTTTTTTTTCTGTGTACAACTTTTCAGAAGGATGAACTCCCAACTAGATGAACTCCCCAACACCAGCATCCAACTAGATTTTAGATTCTGAACAAAGTGAAGAAGCTAGTGTTTTTACAATGATGTTAATTTTTATTTTTTTTTTTATTTTTTTTTTTTCTTTTAACACTTTTTCGTATAGAAATACTTGTCCAAAAGTTTCGATCAATAACTTTTTGAAAGCGGATTCGCCTCTAGATTGTATTTTAGAGAGGTCATTTTTTGAATTTCTCAATTCTTCAATTTTTTTTTTGGAAAAAACTACCCAAAATTTGACAAAAACGACTCGGAAACCATCATTTTTT